>RCUC01139313.1:0-29206 GCA_003697995.1 Taxidea taxus jeffersonii
TTTTTTTTTTTTTTTATTCCTGGGTTTTGGGGCGGGGCACAGAGGTACTCGGTGAGCTTCAGGTAATCTAGTAGTTTCTAGATACTTAGCCTTTTTCTTTTTCAGTTCCAGATATGTCGAGCTTAGTAAAAACCAAGAGAACATTCCATATGTGCTGTAGCCTTTCTCTCCTTTGTGACTGCTGCTTTTACATAGATTCCCAGGTTGTGTCTGAATTTGTATCTAATTTTACTGGTAAGAATTCTAGAACACTTTTAAATATAAAGATCACTAGTAACAGAATAACATTCTCATTAAGGAAATTTTTCTTCTATTGCTTTACCTTTAAGGCAATATCGTGTTTTCCCTAGAGAAATGTCTTTGTTGAGGGGTGGGTAATGATGACTCCAGCCTTCATTTTTTCCTAATTAGGGGGAAAAAACACACACAAAAGTGAAATTAAGTTTCCAAGTAACTTTATTTTCTTCTCAATCCTAGTATCCAAGGAGTTAACCAGAGATCTTAATCCATTTCCACTCTAATTGGGAAGGGGGAAGGGTATGGAAATCATTTCAGGAACCAAATGAAAATTGCTAGACTCTATGTGCCTGAGGCAAAAGAGAAGAAATGAAATCTCCTGTGGGCTTGGTTAGTGAGGGGGAAGAAATCTACATCTTGCACTTCGCTTCATGTCCTTGTTGCATTTGCCCCTGTTAAATCATGATCTCCACAGCAGTGTGGCACTCGAGAGAAAGGGTCTGCCCAGGTGGCTTAGACAGGATCCACCAGGCAGTCTGGACAGTGTCTGTCCTTCCTTCAGCTCACCCTGGAGCTGGCTCCCTTTGACAACTCAGCCCCATGTGTGCAGACAAAAAGTGGGGCCCCTACTGGCATGTTTGCTAAAGTTTTCTTCTTTCCTCCTTAGAAGCCCATGTCATTACACAGTGTCCCCAGCAAAAGAGTTTTTGGCTAAACAAATCCTTTCTACTTTAGAAGTGGTAAGGAAATACATTAGATCGGGATCTTTTTCTCTAAAAAGTAAGATGCTCCCTAAGTGGAGAACTTGACCATCATAGAATGTGTTAAAATTCAATGTTTTTATTTAAAAACTCAAGCCCACATTTCTTTAAATACTTTCTGCATGCCCTTTTTCAAAACTTACCCTAGAATGCTGTATTAACCACTATTGCCTTGAAACTCTTCATATGCATTTGAATTGTTTAAGGTAACTAGAGAAGCAAGAAAAATGGAAGCCCTTTATAGTCACTAAACATCAGTGCACTCATTGGTCTGGAGTTCAACTAGAAACTAACTAGAGTTCATTTGGGGCTCATTTGTCGTCATGATAGAGCAACCATCTGTTCCCTTTCTCTTCATATTTAAAGAAAAAAACTGTCTTCTCTGCAAAACTGTGTGATAAAAAGTCTTCAAGTGTTGGGGCACCTGGGTAGCTCAGCCGGTTAAGCATCTGACTCCTGATTTCAGCTGAGGTCATGATCTCAGTGTTGTGAGATCCAGTCCTGAGTCAGCTCTGAGCTAGGTGTGGAACCTGCTTAAGATTCTCTCTCTCCCCTGTCCCTCCTCCTGATCTCTTTCTCTCTCTCTCTCTCTCTCTAAAAAAAAAAAACAAAAAAATAAAAAAAAATAAAGGGAAAAATTCTTCAAAGGATGTTTGCATGCTTAATCATTTTTAATAATTTTTGGATGATCTCTGCCTATTGTTTTCATTGTATATACATACAAGTATAACTTGGAAATTAGCTCACGGATGTTTATTTTTCAGGAGTTTTTGTTTAATTTTGTTAAAAATTATTTTTACCCTGTTAGTGGGAATGCAAGTTAGTAAAATTATTTTTACACTGTTAGTGGGAATGCAAGCTGGTGCAGCCACTCTGGAAAACAGTATGGAGATTCCTGAAAAAGTTGAAAATAGAGCTACCCTATGACCCAGTAATCATACTACTGGGTATTTACCTAAAGATACAAACGTAGTGATCCAAAAGGGCGCATGCACCTGAATGTTTATAGAAGCAATGTCCACAATAGCCAAACTATGGAAAGAACCTAGATGTCCATCAACAGATGAATGGATAAAGAAGATGTGATATATATCTCTATATATATCACATATATATCCGTATATATATTCCATACCATAATGGAATACTATGCAGCCATCAAAAAACCCCAAATCTTGTCATTTGCAATGACATGAATGGAACTAGAGGGTATTATGCTAAGCAAAATAAGTCAATCAGAGAAAGACAATTATCATATGATCTTTCTGGTATGAGAAATTTGAGAGGCAGGGCAGGGGAGTCATGGGGGGAAGGGAGGGAAAAATGAAACAAGATGGGACTGGGAAGGCAGCTATGCTCACCACTATACCACCAACGCCCGCCAAGATGGGACTGGGGACAGAGACAAACTGTAAGAGACTCTTGATCTCAGGAAACAAACTGAGGATTACTAGGTAGGTGGAGGGGATAAGGTGGCTGGGTGATGGACATTGGGGAGGGTATGTGCTATGACGAGTGCTATGAGTTGTATAAGACTGATGAATCACAGACCTGTGCCCCTGGGGCAAATAATACATTATATGTTAAATAAATAAACATATATATGTGTGTGTGTATATATATGTATATATGTAGATATATATGTATGTATTTAATTATTTTTGCCCTTCCCCTCTACCTTTCAAGAACAGGTGACCTCTATAGAATTGGTACCATTTATTCATTCAAAAAAAAAAGTAGCAATATTTGCTTTGATTTTTCTTTGAAAAATAGATTTAAAACAGCATTTTTCCAAGGAAGCACAAAACAATCATATCAAAACGTTTAAATCTTACTTAGCCACTTTTTGATTGAGAAATAAACAATGATGTATCATAGGAAATCTCCACAAAAGTTTTTAATATCCCCTTCCATCGTGTGTATGGTACACTATTCATAAAAATGTGAGTATTACAAGAACATAATAATATAATATTAATGTAATCTGAAGATATGTAACCAACCATTGCAATGCAGACCTTAGAATTTTTATCTGTATTACAGACAGAAAATGTCATCATGTAATTAGAGAATAGAATGATCTCCTCTATTATTGCTTTTTTTTAAACTGTTTTTTATTTCATACTACAACTGAAATTTTCAGGCTTTTGTGGAGCATGGTAATTCCATGGCCCCACAACAAAGCAGAGCATGATAGTCTTAGCCCACTGTTTCATGTGAAATTCTGTTTTTCTAAATCTACAGATAGCAGGATTAACATGAGAGGATCTGCGTTCTTATCAGAGTGTGGAGAACACTCTAAGACCAACATTTGGCAATTTATTACTTAATTCATCAATATAGATTTCTCAGCAATTCCTCATAGACCTACACTTCTTACTCCCTCTTGATTCTTAAGCAGATTCCCCTGTCGGGAACAGACGGTTGATTCACACCCAAGATTTATCTCAAGCTTCTAGAGTCCCTCTCTAATGATTTCTGCTACAATCATGGGAAATTTCTCTACCCTCTGAGGGGGACCACAGAGAGGACAATTGCGTTAAGTTGATTCTGGGTTCTCTTTTTTCCTTCTTCCCCACCCCACTCAAAATCCAAGTTCACTCCAGCGCTATGCTGACGTAGGTCAGCGCCCAACCAGGTCAATTTCTCACAACTCCAAGTGGCATTTATGTGTAAATGTTCATGGTGCTGATCATCTTGTAGGCAAGAAAACTGAGGCTGGGCTGCGTTAGGTATTTAAGTGACCCTGGGCCATCTGGCTAGTAGCACACTGAAGCCTCCTTCGAGGTGCATCTCTACTGCTGAGACATAAACTGGGCTCTCCTGAATCAGACGGACCGGGGTTATGTTGGTTGCATAAACTGTGCCATCATTCATTCAGTCATGCCACCAACAACTTCAAATGTAACTTTTGCTGTTGGGAGGGAAGTGAATCAGCCCATCATTTGAAGATATAAATATATTGTATATATACTTGGCTGCCCGGTTACCCACCATGGTCTACATTTGATGTCATGTTGTCCCCCTCACTGCTCTATCAGCTCACAAAGGATCACTGGGCTCATTTTACCAAACTGACCTCCACTTCCTCCCCAGCCCTCCTTCCTATGTCTAACAGTTCAGGAACTGGTTAAATGGACTCATCTCATTATTTTTAAACATACATGTTACATAGGGAAAAAAATCATACTTTCCTATTTCATTATAGGAAAGGAAAGGTAAATCATAAACACAAGGAATAAAATATACTGCTTCCCTGGGGGAGGAGACTTCACTGTGGAATGACATGGGGAATGAGAATGAGGCTCCTGTGCATTCTTTCCCACATTCATTCATCGATTTTTTTATTCACCTTTAGTAAAATTGTGCATTGTTTCTCACCCATGGTGTCAAGAGTGGTTTTAAAGATATTAACTGAATTTTAGCCTAAAGTAAAGGAGATTTAGAAGTTACAGCTGTTTTACAGACTCAACTTCTATCATCCTCCAGAAAGGTTTTCTGCTGTGACATTCCCCAGTGAGGGGACTCAGAACCTAGGGAAAGCATATAAACTCACCTCCCTGTTGTGTAGATTCTGAGATGCTTCTTGATGCTTGAGTGCTTTCCACAGTGCTGTGATGAAGGGGTATCATTCAAAGAGGAGACCAGTTTCATGCACAGAGAGTGGTTTTTCAGCCTTTCCCTGAAAACCACCTTCTGCCCATGGCTAATGAGCCAAAGAAAATGTGGAGAAGATCCACATCCCTTCTAAGTCTCCGCACATCAGCCTCTTGACCTCTGTGCTCAACCCACAAGACCAAGGGGTGGAACCCAGGTACGTTTGCCCTAAAGAGATGCTTTTGGATCTTCAGAGGTTCCCGGCAGTCCCTGAGGATCAATGCAGGGAGGTAGAACCAGTGGTTTCTGTAACAGATCTGGCCCTGTATCTTCTCCTTTGTTATTTTTTCTGAGCACTGAAAGACAGAGAGGAGGACTCACTCCATAGCTTAGACCATCAGCTGCCTCACCAGTTTGAACTATTAGTATATTTTTAACTGGAAGTCATCAGCAAATTGACATATTGAGTGTTTCTTTGAAAAAAAAAATGCTCTTTCAAAATAAACCCGTTTACAGGAAATGCTATTGGAGGATGAGTATCATTTAGCCACTTCGTCATTCTATTTTTAAAGTCATGGTTTATTAAAAATAGAATTTCTTGTTCTAATCCATGTTGCTTACATGAAATTCATAGAACACCGATTTTGTTGTAAAGGAAAAAGACTTCAGTAATCGTCTTCCAGAGCTCATGGAAGCCCGAGCACTATTGTGTAGGCTGAGCCATCAGTGGCTGGTAGACATTAAGTGCAAGTGAACAATGCATGAGGTTGATCTGTGGTTCCTCCGTGGCTGTGAAGCTACAGCAGTGGTGTTGACCTTTTGCAGTTCAGTTGCAGTCTCTCTGTGTCCTTCTGCCTCTTCATCAGTCAAGTGATATTGTAATATGAGTTCTGTACTTTGCTTCAGGACAGCCCAGAGGGAACATATGCATCAGGAAAGATGCATTACTTAATGGCCTTCCCTGATAGCAAGGGTAAAAACAGAGTTCACATGAACTCTGGCCCAATAGTAGCAAAATTGCTATGCAGAGGGATTTTTTATCTTGAGGGGTCACTCTAGAACTGCGCCATCCAAAACAGTAGCCACTGGCCACAGGCAACTCTCGAGGGCTTGAACCAGGGCCAGACTGAATTGAGAAGTGCTGTCATTATAGAATACACAT
This sequence comes from Taxidea taxus jeffersonii, assembly GCA_003697995.1. Taxonomy (NCBI): domain Eukaryota; kingdom Metazoa; phylum Chordata; class Mammalia; order Carnivora; family Mustelidae; genus Taxidea; species Taxidea taxus. The sequence goes on from RCUC01139313.1 coordinate 5,758, forward strand.
AGGACTTGGAAGGCTTAGCGAGAAAGAAAGGAGGGAGGGAAGGAAGGAAGGAAGGAAGGAAGGAAGGAAGGAAGGAAGGAAGGAAGGAAGGAAGGGAGGGAGGGAGGGAGGAAGGAAGGAAATATCAATGATTTTTATATTGATTCCATGTTGAAATAAAAATGTTTGATATATCCTGAGTGAAATAAAACATAGTACTAAAATTAATTTCACCCATTGCTCTTTACTTTTTTAATGTGACTCCTAGAAAATTTTAAATGACGTAGATGCCCCACATCATATTTCTATTGGGTAGTACTGTTCCAGAATGAGAAAGAACACCCATATAGTTTGAATGAAACTTGTCAGGATCTGGTAAAGAAACTTGACTAGTGATAGGATAACTATATGAACCATCTTGCAACCTGTTTTTGATGGCTGGTCACAGCTGGGCACTCCAGAGGCAAACTGCATGGGTTGAAATTGGGCCAGTCACTAAATCTGTTTCTCATGGTAAAGTGAAGGGAAGAACGATGGGCCATTTGTTTCCAGAGGGTTAAAGGGAAGTATACGTGTAAAGCTTTTGGTGTCAGGTCTGTTAGATGATGCACTGATAAAAGGAGATTCTATTATCACAGTTGTCTTAGTTGGCTCAGGCTGCTCTCACAAAATCCCATCAATGGGATGGCATCAACAATGGAAATTTATTTCTCACAGTTCTGGTGCTGGAAGTCCAAGATCAGGGTGCCCCGCAGGGCCACGTTGTGGTGAGAGCCCTTTCCTGGCCTGCAGATGGCTGACTTCTTGTGCTCCCATGAGGGGGAGAGAGAGGAGAGAAAAAGCTCTCAGATCTCTTCTTGTAAGAGCACTAATCCCATCATGAGAACCCCACCTTTGTGACTTCATCTAAACCTAATTACCACCCAAAGTCCACACCTAATACAACCATGTTTTGTGGGTTAGGGTTTCACCATATGAATAGGGGTAGAGGATGGGGACATAAACATTCAGTCCATAACAATAGTTTGAAAAGCCAGATCAGAAATAGCTCTGATGTCAGTTTGCATTTGGCAATGTTGTTTAAGGAAACTTTTGGGACAGTGCTGTGCTCCTGTGTGCTGGGCACAATGCTTGCTGGATACTGAGCAGGTGCTCTTGCCTTTTCCAAGAGCGGGTTGAGAACTTGCTGGAAAGGCGGGATCTCAGGCCCCATCCAAACTTGTTGAATCAGAATCTGCACTTAACCAGATCCTCAGGGGCTTCCAAAACACATTTGGTTTATGCCAGTACTATCTAGAGATTCAAGGAGGAGGAAGCAGCCTCACCAGCAAGGTGTTCCAAATCTAGTGGTTATATGTTGGCATGGGGGTGAATCATGAATCAGAAGACAGACAATTATACGGTTGACATTAAGGGAGCCCAATCAAAGATATCTTTGCTCCCCAGTGATCCAGAACCAACTGTGGGACAGACAAAGTAGTCAGGAAGTCAGGGATTAAAATATCAGCTTTATCACCAAGGATTTGGGGAGCCCATGGCTCAGAACACAGCTTCTTGCCACAGGACCACAGAAATAGAGACTTAGTCATTAGCACACAGGCAGTGCTCCCCCAACACAAAAAGGGGAGGGGAAAGCATGGTCAGAGTACTAATTTTCTATTGCTGCCACACTACCAAATTCCCACAAATGTAGCAACTTATACCACACCCTCTTATTAGCTCATAGCTTTGTGGGTCAGAAGTCCAGCTGGGCCCCAGGGAGCTCCCAGCTCAGACACAAGGCCACAAACCAAGGTGTTGACCAGGCTGAGCTCTTCTCTGGAGCCTTTGCAGGGAAAATGCACTTCCAGGCTTCTGCAGGTTATTGGTAGAATGCAGTTCCTTAGGACCACAAGAGGAGGTCCTGTTTCCATGCCAGTTGTAGCCAGGGGTCACACAGTCATTGCTCTCCATTCTTGGTCGTGGCTCCCTCCATCTTCCAGTCAGCAATGCATGCACATCGGATCCTTCTCTACCCCATTTCTGCCCCAGTCTGAGGAAACTCCACTTTTAAAGGTATCATGTGATCAGATGAGGCCCCCAGATAATTGTCCTTTTGGTTGACTCCAAGCCAAATGTCAGTGACATTGATCACATTAGAAAAATTCCTTCTGCCATGTAACATAGCCAGGGCATGACACCCCATCCTATTCACAGTCTTACAGATTAGGGTGGGAAGTCTTGGGGTTCTATTTTGGGATGCTGCCTACTATGCCTGGCTTCCATTACCAAAGCTATAACCAAGCAATTTAGTCTTTTATGGTGGAGGATGAATGGGATCGTAGTAAGAGGCCAAGAAGTTTGCACCAAAGAATGTCACTCCACACAGATACCAGGAATGTCATTCCACATAGAAACCTGAAATCAGGAGTGCCTGGGTGGCTCAGTGGGTTATAAGCCTCTGCCTTCAGCTCAGGTCATGATCTCAGGGTCCTGGGATCGAGCCCCACATCGGGCTCTGTGCTCAGGAGCAAGCCTGCTTCCTCCTCTCTCCCTCTCTGCCTGCCTCTCTGCCCACTTGGGATCTCCTTCTGTCAAATAAATAAATAAAATCTTTAAAAAAAAAAAAAAAGAAAAGAAACCTAAAATCAATGCTTCCCTCTTACCCACCCCACTCCTCAATGTATTCAAATAGCTATAACACAAAGTAAAATATAGTGCAGTGATCATTCAGAGGACATGGAGAACATGAGGAAGCATATATTTGGTCCTTGAGAGAAAATTTCATCTGAGGCGCAGACATCACCTTCAAGATGGTGATGGAAGGTAGCCCTTAATCCTGTAGGACTGTACAGAAGAGCTGGCTCTGAAGTTGGGGTGCATTCTCTGCTGGAGTTTGCAGAGCAGTGGTATGGCAGATCAACCTGGAAGTACCATATGAAATTAATATAGGCTCCCTTGTGGGAGACCTTTGCAGACCTTTGCAGGGAGACCTGGTGAAAGCCCATAAGAACCTGAACCAGAATGATGGCAACAGGGACAGAAAAGGGGGATAAATTATAGCAAAGTAACCAAAAAGAGGACTCAGCAGCAGACTGGATGAGCTCAAAGATAAATCCATGGATTCAACTTGGAAACCAGAAAGAGGAGGATGCAATGAGCAAAGCAAAAAGAGCTAGTTGGGGTGGGAGCTGGTGAGTCTGACCTTCGGTAAAATGCACATGGCAAATGTTAATTTTCTCACGCGTGTCTTCCATCTTCAACACATACACACATACACACACACATCTCAACTCTGGGCTTTCCCTCTCGGCCATTCTACCTTTCTCCTCCCTCCTCCACAAAGCACCTACCTCCCCCTCCCTACATCCATTCGCTGTCCCCCATCCTCTGCTCCACTGAATGTCTTCTAGCAAAGGTCATCATGTCTCCCCTAGAGACAAATCCAATGTAATTGTTTCAGTCCTCATCTCCATGGTCTCTCCTTGGCCCTGGCCTTTGAGACATGCTTTTCCTCTCAAAATTCCTGTGTTCTTTTGTTTTAAAGACTCTATTCTCTGGGCTGCCTGGGGGGCTCAGTGGGTTAAGCCTCTGCTTTCTGCTCAGGTCATGATCCCAGGGTCCTGGGATGGAGCCCTGCATCAGGCTCTTTGCTCAGCAGGGGGCCTGCTTCCCCCTCCCCCTCTGCCTGCTTCTCTGCCTACTTGTGATCTCTCTCTCTTTCTCGGTGAAATAAATAAAGAAATAAAGACTCTATTCTCTCCTCTTTCTCCTCTAGCTCAGTCTCCTTGGTGGTTCCATCTTTTTCTAATCAACTCCTTAGATGTTGGTGATCTTGGACTCTGTCCATGCTCTCTTCTCCCCAGACATAGTCTCTGTACAATGTGAAGCCACTGTAGATCTGTGAGGACCTCTGTCCTCAATGCCTGGCTATTTTCCCCACCAGCACCCACAGCTCTATTCTACTCATCCAAAGCCGGATTCTTGTGTCTACCCCCATACCCCTCCTCTTCGGGTCTTCTCTACTGCTGGTAATGGCACCTGGGCCACAAGTGGGAAAAACTCTCTTCTCCCACTACCACCCCCTCTTCCATCTCCATTGTTCCCACCTTAGCACAGATGTTCCCAATTCCTTGTGTGACAACCACAATAGCTCCCTCCCCCTCATCTCTATCCCCTCCCACTCACCTATCCACCTCTGAGAGATTAACTTTCCTCTAACATGTATTAGTCATGTTGTTCTCCAGATTTCAAGGCTTTCATAGAACCCATTGCCCTCACACTGAAGTGCAAATTTCTTCAGGTTTGTAAGCTGCCTATGGCCTGTGTCACGGTGAGCACACTGATCCCAGGCTCACACTCCAACTATACTAACACTGTCAGGTGGCTCTATTTCACAAATTCACATCTTTTCCTGCTGACCCTTCCGCCAGGATCACCTTCTCCCCTATCCCCTCCCACCTCCCTAAACCCTTTCTCCAGCCCTGCCAACTACCTGCTAAAAGCCTACCTAGCCTCCAGGAGTCACATTAAGTATCACCTCTACTATGAAGGGAGGCCTTCCCAAGCCCACCAGGTGGTATGCTCTTTTCTTTTTCCTGTATCTCCTCCCACCATCTTCCTGGAGCCATGACAGTCCATGGCCACTCAGTAACACAATAACTCCATTCCTCTCCTCTGTCCTTTGTCACCAATAGCCTAGCACTCTGCCTGGCACATAGAAAGCTTTAGAGAACTGCTGAGGAACGGCGATCAGGTGCTTCATATCTGGGAAAGTCCCAAAGATGTCATTTTGAAGGAATGGAGGCAGGAAAGGACTAGGAAATTATTTAATATTTATTATGAATTTAAAAGCTAGGGGTGCCTAGGGGGCTCAGTGGGTTAATTAAGCCTCTGCCTTCGGCTCAGGTCATGATCTCAGGGTCCTGGCATCGAGCCTTGCATTGGGCTCTCTGCTCAGCTGGGAGCCTGCTACCCCCTCTCTCTCAGTCTGCCTCTCTGCCTGCTTATGATCTCTCTCTGTCAAATAAATAAATAAAATCTTTTAAAAAAAGATTTTAAAAGCTAAACGGACCTTGGCTTGCTCCTCAAACTCTGTGGATGGCCAGAAATAAGTTCAGACTGTGACTCCTAAACATTTGAGATTTGCAGGGTAAAGAATTTCAGGGATAGTGTCTAATGGAGATGATTAAACAGGGGAGGATCAAACTGACAGATGAGATTTGAGCTTAATTTGTCAGAGCTCTACCAAGGATACCCATGAAAATACAAAGCTGTGGCCAGAAGGAAACAGCTCATCATGCATTCAGAGCCGTATGTGGAAATCCTTGTGTGTGTACATGCACGCATGCGCAGAATACAGTGACTGTCAAGTTTCCTAAACCCTCTGAGTGCCAGATTCCTCATGGCTAAAATGGAGATGGTAATGGTATTGTGGTAAGGATTCATGGTGTTGTTGCAGCAAATTATATAAAAGCATTTTGGCCATTACCTGACACTTAGTAGCATTCAGTGAGAGGAAGGGAGAAAGAAGAAAGGCATGGATCCATGGGAGAGAGCTGGAGGGCAAGGGAGCCAAATTGAGTTCTTGCAGCCATAAACAGCCAAGACATCTCCTCTCTTACAGTTTAGGTTCTAGCACCTTTAACAACTCTTTGGGCAAATGACTGCCAACCTCCACAGGTGCCACCTCACCTGCAGACCTCCCCTACCCCTCCCCAACTTCATGGTGTGGCCTCATGTGGCCCCAAGCCTACCGACACAGGACAAAGTAGGGCCACTTCCAATGGACAACACACACCCCTTTTAAACTTCGCTCACTTTTGCCCTTGCTTTTAGGTTAAAAAAAAAAATGTGGGTTTTTCTCTCGGAACCAGTGAAATATTAGGTGTGTAAACAAAACATTTGCTTTTCAACTTTGCTCCTTCTCTTTCTCAGCCTCTGGCATGGAAAGACTTCTCAGGGTCTCATGAGAGACTTTCCAGGGTGGTTTCTAGAGACTTTCTACTGGGTCTTTTTAATATGAATTTGGCTGCCTGGTTAGTATTACTGTTGTGGATTCCTCCCCATACTTATTAAAAGTGAACTTACTAACTTCAGGGTACATTTGATATTTCCTACCTTATCATTCATAATTAGTGCAAATGATTTTCCTCTACTCTATTTTTTTCATCTTTATGGAGTTATTTTATGTATATGCAAACCACAATCCTGGTGTTTTGCTTTGTTTTAAGGATGCTCCTTGGAGACAGTACCTATTTAATTGCTTGAATCTTTCATCATAGGGCAGTATTTCAGAACCCCTTATTATTTAGTTGCTCTTTCTGCTTTGGCAAAAAAACATAAGACCGAGGAGCTGTAAATCTTGTTCTCCTGCCTATTTAAACAGCGTCTGGAAATCTGAAATAATTACCTCCTTTCTTTGTTTGAAAGAAAACGTTAAGATATATTAATATTGTAGAGTAAAGGTAAAAGCTTTAGGTCTGCAGTTTTTGAAATGCTCAAATCCTAAGGCTTTGAAAATGGTGTATCTTCCATGTTAATCATTCAGTGCTGAGCACTATCCGTACAGGTGGCTGATCCAGTAATTTCAAGATCAGAACAATGCATGTAGATATGCAAAGGAAAGAGAAGTAGCTGCAGATGGCTTTGCTTAATGGGTTTACCTATAACTGTACATGCAGCAGCCTATAGTAAGTGATTCATATGTGACCATTATCATGTGATGGTTATTTTCAATAATAACTGATATCCTTATTTCAAGAACGTTATTGTTATTTCAAGAATGAGAGGTTTCAGTATAAATAATCTGCCTCCTTAGCATAGGGAAGGAGAGTAAGCAAGCAAGGAGGAAATATTTCTAAACTGTCTTATTGGAAGTAAGTTATGCTAATGTTTACCTACCAGTTTGTTTCTTTCAAAAGATGTATTCAAATTATTTATCTTCATGGCTTTAAAAAACGTGTTTTTACTTCTTGCAGTTCACCTCTGCTATAATATCAATTTTCAAGTGTTTTGACATTAAGTTAGGGTTTGGTTTTAATTTCACCTTGAATTCTGATTCACTTTTACATTCTCCAAATGTATTTCTGATGTTCTTAAATAAATCACATTAACATCAAATACGAAGCTTTAAAAAGGTGATTGTATGAAAGATAAAGATTCAGCACTAGCTAGCGGTGGAAAACATTGTTTAAAGTCCCCTATAACCATGTGCAAATGTAACAGTTCATTTGTTATTTGCTGGTTTACTGTTTTAAGCTATTTCTGTGCCAAAGCTGACAATATGCTATAAAAATCTCCAGTGCTAAAAAGTGTGAGGGGCAATCGGCCAACAACAAAAAAAATAAAAATAAAAAATAAATGGCAAAAATTTAGTTTTCATACTTGCATGTATTACAATTAGAATAAAATTCATCAAATATCAATAAATTTGGTGTTTGCCATCAGTATATTTATACAATTATTTTTATTTTCCTACTTTCTGTTCTTTCAGAATGTGTACACGGAATGAATCCATCTAGAGATGTTCACGGTATGTTGGATTCCAAATTATATTTTTAATATAATATGCACATTCATATGTGCATATACATGATTTTATCTGCGTAAATCTATAAGTAACTTATGATATAAATTAGCCAAATAATTGAGGCTCTTTTTTTTTGCTGATTCCAAAATACTTAAAAGCTGTTCTTTATATTGTAAATATCAAACCATATAAAACATTCCAATGAAACTTTAAATGATACCCTCAGTACCGCAGAGTAGTTTACCACAGGTGTATTCTGCTGTTATTAAATGACTCTACATGACTCTCTGGAAAAAAAAAAAAAATAGAGCTTGGCTTCTATCTGTTACAACCCAGTTTATTACCTTTGCTACCGCAGTGGCAATGCAAAATTTTTATGAGAGTAAAATGTTTAATAAGCATCCTAAATTTGAAAGAAAATTAATTTTAAAAATTTCTCAGTTTGCTACTTGGGAGCTGCCGGATTATAGTGAACAGTCCACACATGAAGCACCACATCCTATGAAAACATTCATATGGAGGGAAGATATGGCGGCAAAACGAAAGAATCCTGTCCCCAAAGTAATTAGATTCCAAAAGTAAAATAATCCCAAAGCCACTCCAGAGGGTGGTGGGGGGGAGAAGGATGTTTAAATTCTAATGTTGAAAACTGGACCCTGTGTATAGCGGGTTATTTGCACAGACGTTAACATGTTACTCTTCACAAAAATACTCTCCATCCTTGTGACATTATATCAACCGCACCAGTTTGGTCCAGAAACACTAGCCTAATACATTCTCTGGTTTTTATTTCATTGAAATGGTCTACTGAGATAGAAAAAATTTTCTCGTAGAAATATTGCATTTTTAGAAGTGTAATTTTAGAAATATGTTACTCACAGAGGAGAATTTTGATTTAAGAAAATGGTTGAGATTCTAATCTTATCTTTAGGCATTATTTTATTTTTGAGGGGGTTTTAAAACAGCAAAAGTGTAAAATATTTAGGTATTTTCTGAGACCACTTTGTTTTATATTTACCTTAAGTTGAAGAAGAACGTCAAGGAGCTGTTATTTTTCCCAATGAAATTGATGTTTTTCTTCCAACTAACCAAATAGTACTTTAAAATTTCCCTGCGAAAACTTACATTTCATTCCTGTTATGAGCACTATTAGAGTCCCCCCCCACCCCGCAGCAAATTTGGGAAAATCCATCTTATAGCATCCGCCCAACACATCGCTTCGTTGTGTTTTTGTTTGTTTGTTTGTTTGTTTTGGGTATTATGACAAGAGTAAATTTTAGTATTATTCCAGGAGTGAATGTGGTAATGTTTCCTTTCCTTTCTTGGAGAGGCAGAGGAAGGGAAATTCTATATTGCCGCTAAAATGGACTCTTCTGGTGGGAAGGAACTTTTCATTTCGTATCGATATTCATGAACTTTGTAAGGTCTGTAAAAAGTCTTTCAGACTAAGGGGCTCCGGATACGCCTTAGCTGAGCTTCCCGCTGCCTGCTTTCCATTCATTTTAGTTCCTCGATAAGGAAGATTGCTGCGTTTTGTTTCTGGTTTTCCAGTGTGCACCGCACAGCGCAGTTGGAGCCAGCGCAGGTCCCGGGAACCTTAAACGCGCGGCGGCCGGATTTAGAATAAATCAGCAAAAGATTTTCTTGCTCTTATCATCCTTGTCGAGGTTCAAACTCAACATTTATTGGTTGACGCTCGGCTGAGCAGCGCCCACGGTGCTGCCCTTGAAGGGCTAAACTTGGCGCATCTATCCCGGAACCTCTTTTCTAGGGAAAGGAACTTGACCCCGCCAGCGAGACCGCCGCAGAGTCCGACCCGCAGCCCCTCGCAGGGTTTAGGGTTTCAAACCGCCCAAGCCCCAGAGGAGCCTTCTTCTCCGACCTTTCCGCAGGGCGAATTACCCCAGTCCGCCGCTATATCCCCCAAATCAGAGCCCATTTTCGCCTCTGCCGAATTCTTGTGCTCCACCCTCTAGGTCCACGGGGGTCCCTGGGGATGCACTTTGGAGGCTGTCCCCAGGAGCGCTCGGTGCGCTCTTACAGCGATATATTTGAGCCACGGTAAAGGGGTTTAAGTCGCCCCAACTCGTCCCTAGGGCCGGCAGCGTCCGAGCCCGGCTGGGGGCCGGCAGACAGGGAGGCTTGGCCACTGCGCAGGAGTTGGAATCGCTGTGCCAAGGTGGAGAAGGGACTTTTGTGGGTCTTTACTCCTGAAATGCGGCTTCTTCAAAATCATTTTTAAGGAAAAAATAAAAAGCAGTTTTCGGAGACCCCAGACCCATTAAAACAAACAAAATGCAGCAAGTTGCTGGTTGTTCTCGGGAGTGTCCCGGGTGTCCGAGAGAGGAGCGAGGGGACGGCCCACCTGGGGAGAAGCTCGGAAGGGCAGGAGGGAGCCGAGGCCTCGGGCTGGGGGACGGTGCCGCGGACGCCAGGAGCACCGACGGTGGCGAGCTGGCCGACCGCGGAGTGCGTGCATAGGGGTTTCGGGAAAAGACTCTATTGCGGGCGCGTCAGGACAGCGGAGACCCCCGCGGAAAGGTTCGTGGGCCACCAGCTCCGCCGCCCGGGATAGTAGAGGCGGGAAGCGGCCGATTCCAGTCGTTTCTCCCCAAACTGGTGCTGCTACAAGAGGGACCCAAAGGCCAGGGGGAGGGCGGCAGAGTCCCGCGCCCTCGGGGGCGTTCCCGGGAGCCCGGGGCGGCAGCGAGGACGGCTGCTGCCCCCTGGCGTCCGCCCCGAGCCCGCGGCCCGCAGCGCCTCCTACGGGACCCGCGCCAGCCTCTCGGCGGCTCTGCGCAGCCCCTGCGGCCTCTCTGGTCCTGGGGCAAGGGAAGCAGCCTGGGCGCCCGGGAAGGGCCTCCGCGGCAGGCCCGCCCTGACCGACGCATCCGTTAGGCCCCAGCCACAGAACCCAAGAAGAATCCGGCGCGACGGCGGCCCGAGCACGCTAGCCGCGCGTTCGCAGGGGGGAAGGGGGCGGCGAGCGGGAGGGGCCTCGCGGGGGCGCGGGAGGGGATCCCCCACACTCTCGGGGGTTGAAGTGGATGTCTCCGTGTTGGGGGTGGGGTGAGAGCCCTCCCCCGGGTGATGAGGGCCCCACGGCGGGGGTGGGGGCGGAGTGGGTCCCCGGGGAGCTAGGGAGCCCCTCGGCAGGCGGGGGGCGCGGGGGGAACGGGCCTTGCGCGCCGGGGTGGGGCCCCTCTAAGCTCCGCGAAAATGCCCCCGGCGCCGCGGGGACAGACGCTGGGGAAGTTCCCGCCCGCGCGCAAAGCCAGGGTGGGTTCAGCACCCCGGGCCGCTCGGGCGCGCGGGGGCGGGGAGAGGAGCCAGCGCCGTTTCCGGGGAGCCGGAGGTGGGTGCAGGGCTTGGGCGACCTGGGCCCAGCGGTGGGCTTTCAGTGCCGCCTGCGGGGGGAGCCGACGCTCCCAGAACAGGGAACAGCCCAGCGGATGCTTTCAACTTTCTTTCCCGTAGCTTGTTCTTTGGGGTCTTTTCTGATCCCGACACTCCTTTGCTCGCCGCGAAGCACACTCAGACTTAGTGGGGTGCGCTGCATAATTACGCCGCAGCCCAGACGCGGTGAAAAACACCAATTCAAGAAAACAAACCAAGAGCGAGAAGTAAAAACACAAAACCATGTTGTGGAGACGGAGAACCGTCCGGCCTCACTAAATGAATCAGCGCCACTTCTCTACTGCTGCCCACCCGGCTCTGGTGCCGCGCGGAGCCGCTCTGCGGCCGGGCCCTCGGCCCTCCGGCCCCCTCGCGGCCGAAGCCCACCCACGCCGAGGAAGCAGAGGCTCGGCCGTGGGTGGCCGCGCAGGGCCTGGGGCCGCCCCGGGGCTCCGGCGCCGGTCCCGGGAGCCCCGCGGCGGCCGCTACATCTCCAGGGAGCGAGGGGCGCCTCCGTCCGGCTGGTCTCCGGCCCCGGGGCCGTTCCGGGCACGGCGCGCGGCCCGAGCCCGCCCTGGGCCAGCCGGCCTCCGCTCTTTCCACATCCTCGGCCTCCAGACCGCGGCCGCCTGTGGCGCCGCAGCGCACTGCAGCCCCGGGCGGGCGGCCGCGCGACTGTGCCTGTGTGCAAAGACGCAGGGCCGCGGTTCGCACCAGGGCGGGGCCTCGGGCGAATGTGTGAGTGTGTGCGTGTGCGTGCGTGGATGCGGGTGCGCGGGGAGAGCGGGGAGGCCGCGGTAGCCTCGGACTCCACCGGGGCTGCGTACAGTAGCGCGCGGCGGCGGCGGCGGCGGCGGCGGCGGCGGCGGCGGCGGCGGCGGGGGCGCGCGGGCCAATTCCAGGAGCCCGCGGCCGTGAGCCGCGCCCTGGCTGATACCGGAAAGGCCTGTGATTGGCCGGCGGCCGCCCCTATGCAAACGAGCTGAGGGAATGGAATTCCTCGGGCCGGGCTTACAGTAAAAGCACGTTCGTTTCCAGGCACTCTCATTCATAGAGCCAGCGGGCGCGGGCGGGACGGGCGCCCTGCGGCCGGACCCAGCCAGGGCACCACGCTGCCCGGCCCTGCGCCGGCAGGCACCTCTTCCTGGGGCTCCTGGGGACGCCACAAGAAAGTCAACCCTTGCCGCTTCTTCTGGACCTGCGTCGGAGCTACGATTTTTTTTTTCCTTTCTCTTTCTTGAATGAATTGGTTTCTTGGCTGGCTGCTCAACTTCTTTCCTGCCTGTGAACTTTCCCCGGTTGTTTCCTTTGACAACTGCAGGAGAGAGTGTGCTGTGCTTCGAGGCAGGCCGTGAAGTCGCGTGTGCGTGGCAGTGTGCGTGGCAGTGTGACTGCGTGTACAATCCGAGCCATCCCGTCGGTTTCGATCCGCGCTGCGGAGCCTCTTCTCGAGGCCCGCGCCACCTGCTGCGGTCCCGCGGTGATCGTAGGTGTGGGTGCGTCCCGGCGTCCAGCCGGCCGGCGCTGGGGCGACGCTGGAGGAAGATCGTCTCGCTGCTGCCCGGGTCGGGCTGACTCACCGAGCCGATGTAGACAGTGGCTGGCTTCGGGAGAGTGCGCGTCTGCGTGCGTGTGACTCGGCAGCTGCTCAGCTCCCACCAACCACGGGATCAGCCACAAACTTAACCAACAACATCCCCAAACCCGAGTTCTCAGATGTGGAGAGCTGTACTCTGAGTGTCATCGCCTTGGACTTTTTTTGTTTTTTTCTTTAAGATTAGCTTTTCTTTGAAAAAAACTGAATTTTCTGAACTGAGCGTTTTGCCAGAATTTATTAAGACAACATGACAAATATTTCTAGCCCAGCCCTTCTTCAACTACTGAAGATTATTTTCAAGGCTACTTAAGACAAAAAAAAAAAAAATCAGCAGCGAACATTAATGGATTTCTGTTGTGTTTAAATTCTCTACAGATTGAACTGTAAATATTTTATGAAGTAGAGCATATGTATATATTTATATATACGTGCACATACATTAGTAGCATGACCTTTGGAAGTAGCAGCTCTCGCTTTTGAGGACGGAAGCCAGTTTTGCATGATGAAAGTGGCTCTGTGTATGGACGACACTCCTATATTTTGTGTTGTACTGGGACTTTAGACAAAACTCACCTGGAAAAAAAAAAAACTGACAGGCGATTTACTACTGGAACTTCCAAATTATGTATTTGCTCGTCCTTTTGCTCTCCGTATAAATATTTTAGTAAGTGTATGGGAATTTTTGCCTCCGGGAACTTTTTTTTAACAGCCAAAGACTGAAGTTAAACTCTCAAAGCAAGACTCAGAAGACAGTTTCCCTCGGCTTTTGACTTTGGATTCTAGTCGCCCAATTTTTAAAGCATTAAGCTGTCGGTTGGTAGGAGCCCTGCCGGGTCTAAGGCTGACCGGCATCACAGAACTCCCCCCCGCTCCTTGGTCTCCCGCCTCCCCCCAGTCCCCCTCCCGCAGCAATAAAGGCCCCTGAACTTGTATGTTGGTCTCCCTGGAGCGGCTTGCCGAAGATCCGCGCCCCTGTCGCCGCGTGGTAGGAGCTGTTTGCAGGGTCCTAACTCAATCGGCTTGTTGTGATGCGTATCCCCGTAGATGCCAGCACGAGCCGCCGCTTCACGCCGCCTTCCACCGCGCTGAGCCCGGGCAAGATGAGCGAGGCGCTGCCGCTGGGCGCCCCGGACGCCGGCGCCGCCCTGGCCGGCAAGCTGAGGAGTGGCGACCGCAGCATGGTGGAGGTGCTGGCCGACCACCCCGGCGAGCTGGTGCGCACGGACAGCCCCAACTTCCTCTGCTCCGTGCTGCCCACGCACTGGCGCTGCAACAAGACCCTGCCCATCGCTTTCAAGGTACTCGGCCCGGAGCGGGTGGCGGGAGGACAGGACAGGCTACGGCCGGCGGAGGCCGGGGGCGATCCGGGAGGGCAGCAGCCAGGCGGGCGGGGCCGGGTTCTAGAAAGGGGCCGGCGCTGCCCCCCGCGGCCCCTGGTCCATCCTCCTGCTCTCGGGACACCGGGGATGCTGGGTTGCAGTGGCGATCCTCGGTGTGTGTGTGTAGGGGGCATTGGGGCGGGACCCGCAGGGGCTGCCTCCAGGGAGGACTGAAAGCAATCTGGATGCCCCCAGAGGGGTCCACTGAGGGCCGGCTGGGAGCTCCCCGACAGAGGTCCTTAGCTTTGCTATAAAGTAGAAAAAGTTTTAACCCAGCTCTGGCAAGCCTGTCTGCTCCCTTGCTTCTCCCCCGACCCCTGGCTTGACACCCAAGCCTTTCTGCCTCCCTCCGATGGAGGCATCAGGAAATAAAGCTACTTTCATACTTTAGGGTCAGTGAAAATAAACTGACAAGGAAAACTGTCAAGGCTTCCTACCCCCACCTGTCTTTAACAGTCCCATCGAAATTAGCATGTCCAAAGTCCACGGAAGGCGTAGTTAGCTTTGCAAAAGTTTTCTGAAGAGTTTTTTTTTTTTGCAGCTTCTAGCCTGCTCCTGCCAGGAGCCGCAAGTAGCGAATCCTGTTTCTTTTCCTGGAACCCTCCTGAACCTTATCTCTGGCTCACCTAGATTAAGCCTGGGGCCTGGAAAGGTGGCAAGGCTGTCTTCTGTGAGTCGGGGTCTAACCCGCTCGGGGCATTTCTGTCTGAGGAGGCCGGTGGCGTGGATCCCGCAATTTAAGATGAACAGCTCAAGGGCTCTTCGTGTACTTGAGCCCTTAATCTTGCCCTAGCGTCAAGCTGCCTTTAAAACCCTCGGCCTTCAACGGGGATATATAGAAACAGCACTGGGATTTTTTAAACCACCAACACTGAAAAAAGTAAAATTAGATTTAAAAACAACAGCAACAACAACTACCGCCTCCCCACCTCCTATGCACACACCCCGGCCAGAACCAGTAGAAATTTAATTTTGGGGGTGGGGATTCTATTCTTCTGTCTTGAGGGGGTTTAAGAAGGGGCAACTTGTTAGTACAATCTGTAGTCATTTCCTGTTCTTTGAAAGGGCTGAGAATGGCAGGTGGTGGGGGGAGCTGTAAAGATCAGCTACTCTTTCTTTTTAAGGTAATTGTGCCCTTTAAGGCGAGATTAATTTAACATAAACTTTTTCTTTTTTTCAATGGTTCCAGGCCTCTACCAAATCTTGATCTAGTTACAATGGGCAGGGTTTGATTTTTTATAAAGTACTGTGGGAGTTCTTTAATTTTAAGCTTTATGCACCTTCCGAACTTACGTTATGATTCCTAGAACAAAACAAAATATGTCATTGCCTGTGTATCTGGAAGTGCCTCAGTGTTCTGGAAGCAGAAGGTTTTGAGGGGAAGGGAGTGAGGAATGGGTTGAGCAGCCCAACTGGGCTATTTCCTTGCTGTCCTTCATCTCCGTAGATTTGGGTGGTGAGTTTATTTCAATTTTTAAATCATTCTAATCTCTTTACCTAAACAGGCTCCTCTAGCTAGAAGACAGGACTGAGTAGGCTCAGTGACAGGGACTAGACAGGGCTTGGCCCTGGGGCCTCTTTCAGATAAGAGCAGAGGGAGGAGACAAGCTGATAATCGCCCATAGGGTCATTTAAACCGGGTGCCCCTGACACACCAACGGGGTGGGTTCTAAGATCTGTGGCTTCCTTTGGGGGTAAATCAGGATCTCTTCTGGATGTCCCCTCCTCTGCCAGGAACCAACGCCCAAACATATCAAAACACGAAGTGATTAATAATCTTCAGGAGGTGAAGTGATGGGAGTTTCTCAAGCCGCCCCAAGACAAGCATTATTTTTTTTTCTAAAACACTGTAAAAAATCATATACCTTGCTTTTATGAGGTATCAGGGGATTCTTTTAGTAGAAATCTTAGTAACCAAAGAGATTTCTTTTTTCAAAATGACAATTGACTTCAAAAAAAATCAGATTTGTTTTTCTGAGTAATAGTTTGTCATCTTCTAAATGACCAAGGCATAGTTCTCTTGAAAATATTTCAAGTGGGTCTTGAGAACATATGGAGGAAAGGGAAGGACAGCAGAGAAATGAGGCCACTTGAGTAATATCTGTCAGCACTCCGTCCCCATCAAGAGAGAGGCCTCTTCCTGAAGGAAGTCTGCTCCCTGCACAACTGAAGGGGCAGACAGAATTTTCAGTGAGGGAACGAACCCAAAGGTTAGGCAGAAAAGCAAGCTAGCCTTCACAACGTGACTGTGTGCAGGTTGATGGCTTCCGTATCCTTGGCCCCAGTCCGCACTTAGCCATTGACCCGCCTCCCAGACAGTTTCTGTGCAAATTACGAGTTCAAAATGTGGATTTCAAATAAGCCCCAGACAATCTTTTTAAGTAGTTAATCGGTAAAGAATGATTATATTCGGGGCACCTGGGTGGCTCAGTGGTTTAAGGCCTCTGCCCTCGGCTCGGTTATGATCCCAAGGTCCTGGGATCAAGCCCCACATTGGGCTCTCTGCTCAGCAGGGAGCCTGCTTCCCCCCCCCCCCCCCCCGTCTCTGCCTGCCTCTCTGCCTACTTGTGATCTCTCTCCCTGTCAAATGAATAAATAAAATATTTTAAAAAAGAATGATTATATTCCCTGTAATAAGGGGGAGAAAATGTGAAACAGTGATAAAGTCTGATGATATTGATGAACAGAGCATTTAAGTGATTCTCTCCTAGTCTCTGAAATCCTATGTGTAAATCCCCTGTTTGAATCTTAGAAACTAAAGGGAGACTTCGAATTATGAATTTTTCCTTCAAATCGATTAAAATCTTCCTATTTGCTTATCCTGGACCCCAAAACCTACCCCACCCTCATTTTTCTCATGGAACACCTTTATTTTTTTCGTGTGGAAAAGAGAGCTATTTTACTACTGGGAAAAATCTTCAGTTTGCTACGTGTTACCCACGATTTCCAGAAGCAGCCCAAAGAGCTACGTAGATGACTTAGGATATACATGTATTTTTAAATACTGCGATATTACAGTTTGTTTAGGCCCTGGTACACCAGGGTCCAAAGGCATAAACATGCCGTCCACAAGTTCAGAGGTTTTGGATGCCAGTGGTCATATTCTTTACGTAAGAAAGCAGTGAGTAGTGTTTCTGTCAGCGAGATGGCAGTCCCTAGGTATGCATTAAATGTCATCTTGGCTGAATTCTGGGTTCCACTCCACAGCTTTCTTTGAAACTCTGGAAAATTAAGGGATTCGAAACAAATGAATTGTAACTGTAATTTCCACCTAATTAGAGTTGTTTGAAATGCCAGTTTGAAGGGTGGACAGCCTCGCCAACCCCAGTGCGGGGAGACCCATGAAGTACAGAGGAGGGCTGATGTTTTGCCCAACTTCCTGATACTTTAAAAACAGAGAAGTAAAATGAAATATGAGATATCCTTTGGCCAGCAAGTCCCTTCTTGTCTGTTTGGTCTGTGTTAAAATGTAAATGTTTGTGTTTCCTTACCTATTGTTTATAGTTTTTCATTCCAGTTCCTTCTTTTTTTTTTCTGTTTGAAGTGAGATTTTTTTTTTTTTTATGCTGTTCTTATTGTCTATCAGTGGGACAATCTGTGCCAAATTAGCAGATGTGTTAGTTTTAATTTTTTAATTTTTTAATCTAGTCTAAGTGTGCTTGTTAACAATTAGATGATATATGTTAGTAGTGTAATTTAATATTCTCTCCTTTCCTCCTGCCAAAAAAAAAAAAGAAAGAAGATCCCTCTGAGATCAATGAAATACAAAACAAAAGAAAATTATCTTCAAGCACCCACATATCTTTGACCTTTGCTGCATTTTTTTTTAGAAAGGGTTAAATTGCTAATTTTGTTAGTCTTAAATTCCAACATCAACAACCTTTTCATATTTAGCCATCATGATCATTTTACTCTATATTTGTTTCTACTTGGTGAAGGTCTCCTGAGTTTGTCAAAAACTGACAAGGATAGTTTTGGAAAGATGAAAGAGGAGCAGAGCAGGCGAGGAGCACCCTGAGAGGAGCCAGTGGGAGGATGGTGATTTAGCATACATTTTGGAAGATAGACAACAAGATTTACTTATTTTAACCTCTTCCCAGATTCTTCCCCAACAAGAAGTTATTCAGTTTGAAAGCCACATAGTTAAGTATAACTAAATGTCGGATTAAAATAGAGAAGCCAGGTCATCACAGGGAGATGGGGATGGGGAAGTAAAAATATGTGTTCAAGGAGGACATTTCAACACTGTGAGCTAATTTTACAGAAGGAAGTGAAAACAGAGAGAGAAAAAAAGTGGAAAAAATTTTCAGAGACTGAAAAAAGCAGAATAGAGCAAGCACATTTTGTGGGAATAGGAGAAAAAAGGTAAAATATGTAAATAACTGATCAGGGAGATATATTTCAATGATGTTTCCGAAACAAAAGGGAATTGTCATATTACTGCTCTTAATTAAAAGGCAACAAACACACTTATAATGGGAACTAAATATCTAATTAGAAAGTGCTTGGGGAATAAATAGCTGTGTTTTTAAATCTCCTTCCTAGAAAACATGCCCAGCATTGGGATGGAAAGGATTAGGAAGAAAGATAAAAGCCTAGACTGTGCTCCACAGAGCAAGTGGGATAAGACAGGTGAACATATCTACCTATCGCTGGGCGGTCTCGTTCTCCTGATCCCCCGGCCCCTTGTGATGAGACGATTTGTCCTCCCTGTCATACTCTTCAGAATCTGAGAGCTGAAGCATGACAAGGAAGAGAAGCAAGAGATGGTCACCTGGATGACACGAGGAAGGGGTAATGGCCACGCAGGCAACGAAGATGGGCATTTCGAGAAACAATGGCGCCGCTATTGTACAAGGGAGCCTATGGCAGCCTTATTTACACACAGAAAAAGGGAATTGAAAATATAGGTTTTAACCTAAGTATGTCATGTTGCGTAGATAAAAAGGAATAATAATCCCTGGAGAATTTATTGCTCTTACAACTCAAATTCAGAATGAAGAAAGTGACTATATAATTGGAATGATTAACACAGAATTCACTACTGAGAAATTACCATGAGGAGTATCAGAAATGATAGGAATAGGTACAAGCTGGCGCATTTTGATTTGAAATCCTACGACCACTTTAAAAACATAGAAACGATGAAAATATAGCTAATAATAATTATCTAGCCCCTAAAAAATCTTTTCTAGAAGAGTCAAATGATGGCCAAGAACTAGACCCAACTGCACAAACCATCATTATGTCATGGTCTTCAAAGCATTTTACCCTGAAATTACTGCTTTTTTATGACCTGAATGTCAAAAATATTTATCCACCAGTTTTCTTCAGTAACCCTATTAGGAAATCCATTCCTATTCAGTTACATTAGAGGAATTCTTGAAGATCGTCGGGGCTTGGGGAAAACCTCAGTCATCTATCAGGACATAGTTGACATAGTTGACACATCTAGGGGACCCACAGATAAAAAAATGCCACGTAGTTCCACCCTTGAATTCAGAGCAGTACACGAAAGTGAGCCCCCTCTTCTCTGAGGTCTGTTGATTTTGCAATTAGTAATGAGCAAAGAGTAGATTTCTGATTTTTTGCCTTGCATGACAGAATTCCCAGCTACTGATAATCAAAATAAGAGAAGCAAGTAGGAGGTCTCAAAGAGGAACTACAAAGGGAGAGTCATTCAAGAATCATCAGCAAGTCAGTCGTAAAGATTGAATTTAATTTTAGCAGAAACAAGTTTAAACACTTAAAAGCAAAGTGAGCCCTGTGAGACCTGTCAGTAGACGTCTGGATAAACAAGCAATGGGTCACGTTATAAACTTACAAACAGAAGACATTGCATTTCTCAGATATTAAGATGATTGCATTCATGAAAAGTCATAGTTTTCCAAGTCCTTGCAGTCTTGTCCCAGCTGCACCAAGTGACCTTAGGTGGCTCTATTAGGTGAATGTTCTAGGACTCCAAAATTTATATTTAGTTCTGCATAATGCTATTCAAAGAAATTCTTCCCATTAACAGCTTTCTTGTTGTCTTGCATATCCCTTGCAAACTTAAAGATGATCACTGGGGCACCTGGGTGGCACAGTCAGTTGAGCATCCAACTCTTGATTTCAGTTCACGTCATGATCTCAGGGTCACAAGATCGAGCCCCATTATAGGCTCTGCACTCATATCAGAATCTGCTTGAGAATCACTCCCAGTCTCCCCTCCCCTTGCTCTCTTGTGCACGCACTCTCTCTCTCTCTCAAATAAATAAATACTTTTTTTTAAAGGATCACTTAATTTTAATTTTAAAACAATTAACATCAATGGCATAAAAGCGCACATTTCTGATGTCTGCATCTGTCCCTTGGTTGGTGTTTAGGTGGTGGCTCTGGGGGATGTCCCCGATGGCACTCTAGTCACTGTGATGGCGGGCAATGATGAAAACTATTCAGCTGAACTGAGAAATGCCACCGCAGCCATGAAAAACCAAGTTGCAAGATTCAATGACCTCAGGTTTGTCGGTCGGAGTGGAAGAGGTATGTATCTGTTGAAACCAAAATGGGAGTATAGGGTCTTCTTACATGGCAACAAATCCAAATTTCAAAACTTCTAGAAGTGTCTGTGATGTTCTAGAAGTTTCTGTGATGGGATCCCTGGAGAAAGCACAGTCTTTCTCATTGATATTGCTACTTCAAGCTTTTAAAAAATACTGATTTAAAATGGGGTATCTTTTTAAGACTCTACCTTTACATTGTTGCTTTCTATTATTGAATTAGTTTAAGGGTGATTTGGAACATGCAAAGCATGAATTGTGAATTTCAAGGAAATTCCTCCCATCTTTACGAAAATGTAAAAATATAAAACTCACCATCATGGAAACCAAGATTATACAACTAGTACTCTCTACTTGATAATTATCAAAAATGTATATCATAGAAGCCTTTAACTTAGAATCCATGCGCTATCTATGACAAGGAAAAGAGTTTCAAATGATCACTTGGGATCATTTTAAGAGATGTACAGTATATGGTTATTGAAATGTGGTTTCAAGTAAATTTACCATTTTACAATAAATATGAAGACACAGTACCATTCTGGTTTGGCAAATGTGATGACATTTATGACCTTCCTGTCACATGTAATGTGGTTGCCTTCTTATTATTTGGGGGAGTGGTCAGACCCAGTTAACATTTTAGTAACGATCTGTTCAAGACTGGATTACCCAAAGGAACTGTTGCGTCAGGGCAGTTCACATGTGTGGTTTTATTTTTCTGTGCCTCTTACTAAAGTATTAGAGCAGAGAGAGGAATTTTGGCCCACAATCTCTGGTTTCCAGTTATTTTCAAATATTGTGTTTTCTCTGTATTGTAAGAACTGAAGTTGTATTTTATAAATAGCATTAAGTACTAGAAGTTTAATGGAAGGAGGAAGGATATTTTGAAAATCTCATTTTCATAATATATATTGAATAAGCTAATGAATATAAGGTATTTTGAGTATAATAAAAAAAGACATGATAAATACATAAACAGCAGTAGATGACTCTTGTATTAAAAAAAAGTAAAGCATAACCAGTAGACATTGAAACATAAGACTAATCATCACTCTTTATAAGGGCATTCAAAAATACAAGAAAATCTGTGTTTGATTAGTCAAAGAGGGGAAGGGGTAAATGTGTGTTGCTCTTTTGGACCTCCCTTTTTGCTGTCTTAGCTGCCCATAGCATTTTCAAAATAGAATCCTAGGTGGAGAAAATTAAAAAAAAAAAACTTATAACGTGATTGAAAATATGTGTTCATAATACTAACTGTGTTAATAATAGGGTAATACAAAAAAAATTATATCCACTTATTGAAAGTAGGAGAGATCCTATAACATATGAAAGCATAAAGTCATTAAATGGGTTCATTTGTTATATTAAAAGTCCCTGCCTTTTCATAAATGGAATTCACATTATGATTCAGAGTTGTGTGTTTGGAAAACATCTTGAAGGCTTCAGATGAGGAGCTGGTAGAGCAGGTGAGAAGCCAATAAAACACAAAGGCCCCTATTGCTTGGCCTCTGCCTACCAGCCTAGCTGACAATCTTAATTCAGTTCTTGTGGATTTATTCCATTAGGGACGATGGCCGAGGCCCCTTGGGTTGCCTTTCCAGGGAAAGTCCTATTGTGGTAGTGTACATCGATGCGGGACCCCGTGTCAGGTTTTGGTTAGAAAAGTTTGGGAACCGTGAAGGGATGGTGCCTGCGAAGCTTTCCCATGAGAAGAGCTGTAGGGTTTTGGGGCAGTGTGCACTAAGTCGGTGGTAATAAAGACTGGGATTTTGAAAGCAGCGTGCTTCCTTTTCTGGCTTCGAGGGCTGGGCTCTGGTCCCTCGTTGGCCATTTCTGTTTTGAGTGGGTGACTAATAGAGGTGCCTTGTGTTTACTTGGGTAACAGTGAACTGTTTCCCCAAGGTGTGGATTGTTTGCAGTTGGCTGCCTTATTCGTACCAGTATGCCCCAGAGTTTGCATAAAAAACCCAAAGAGTAAAATAGCTACGACCAAGGCCAGGCTGTCTTCGGATAACCTGGAATGAGAAAACTGATGAAAATGCCATAAATGGGCAATATCTGTTTTGCATGGGTTCCGCTTCCCGCGAGTGATCATAAGCAATCCAAAATACAGGAACCCTAATTCCACGTTTGACCCGATTCCAGTTACCCTGTGTATTGTTGGTCTTGAGTGGGTTGTTTTTCTGTTTGTTTGTAGGGGGGTTTTGTTTTGTTTTGGTTTTGGTTT
Source organism: Taxidea taxus jeffersonii (assembly GCA_003697995.1). Taxonomy (NCBI): domain Eukaryota; kingdom Metazoa; phylum Chordata; class Mammalia; order Carnivora; family Mustelidae; genus Taxidea; species Taxidea taxus. The sequence goes on from RCUC01139313.1 coordinate 28,385, forward strand.
TTTTTGGTAGGTACTATAAAACAAAATGAGCTGTCAAGAGGCCCCGTTTGACTTTGTTTCGTGATCTCTCTCCAGTCATAAAATACAACTTGATTTTACTCACTTGAGTGTAAGTGTCAACAGCAAAGCCTGCCAGATTTTTTTTTTTTTGCAATTTGCTTCCCATTATGAGGAGAACAGAGGATTCTCACTAATTTTGACCATTAGTCTTAATCTTCATCCTTGAATCTTGTCCTTTCAAAGTTTCATCATGTTTTATGAAACGATCGTAAGACTATTTACCGTTTCATTTTCTGTTTCTGAAAATGTGCCTGAAAACACGTCATTGGCATCGACACGCCACCGTGGCCGAGAAGGTCCTGGCTGTTGGCTCATCCAAACATTTCAGTGCCAGGCTCGCTTTCCGTCAGACAGCACTGATCCGATGGCTTCTCAAAAGGGCTTGGTTCTCAGTTCTAAATGAAGGGCAGAGAAAGAAACTCCCTTTTCTTTTGCCGCTGCCAGTCCGTGGGGTTTGGAAAACATGGAAGGGCTTTTCTCTGGTCGACAAAACTGATTTGTCTGGGCCCTGGCTCCTCTCCAGGATCGCAACTTATAACCTCAAGTTCAGCCCACAACCGGGAAAACCTGCCCATCCGGCTCTTAGGGCCTTGCTGACAACATTGGCCCCTGAAAAATATTGGTGAAGGCTTCAAGTCTGAGCTGTCTTCCTTTTTCCCCTTCCCTCCTTTTCCTCCTGGCCCGTTTAAATTTCATGCGGGGGATACTTTCCCCTTAGGGTTTGCTCCCTCTTGATTCAGTGTCTCCATAGGACTGGACTCT
>RCUC01139314.1:0-24254 GCA_003697995.1 Taxidea taxus jeffersonii
AAAAAAAAAAAAAAAGAGGGAGCGAGGTGAGAAATTTTAATCTCTCAGGGTGGAAATAGCAGGGTTATCTGCCAGTTCCTGCTTGATTTTTGGTATTAAAAGTCACTGTATCCCAAAATTGCAGAAAAGCCAGAAGTTAGATATACAACAAGATAAAGTTGAATAGAGTGAAACCTGGCCTGGTATAGGGCATAAATCTAAAGCCATATATGTCAAAAAGAAAATAAAAGGTAAGTAGGGAGGGAAAAGATGGTGGAGAAGTAGGAGACCATGTACCAACCGGTCCCCTTCATTGAACTAAATATATACAAGAACACACTGAACACCCATGAAATTAGCCTTAGATGAAAGAATATACACTTCTGGATCTCTACAGGGGCAGGCGATCCTCAGTGGAGAGGTACAGTGGAGTTTGAGCACTCAGACTTATATTGGTGGGAATATCATAAGGGGAAGAGACCCACCAGAAGGACCCACTGGAAAGTTATGCTCCCATATAAATGTGCCCTGTGCTTGAGGACCTATGTGAACTTGGGATCTAGTTAAAAGCACTCCAAAGAACAAAGAGTCTTAAGGTGCATTTGCTGGAATTGGGCAGCCCCTGGCTTGATATGTTCAGCTCTACATCCTCTCAAACACCACTCCCCAAAATAACTAGTAGGAGGAGGAACACCCAAGAGATGAAAAATTCAGAGAGTGTGACCTCTGCCACAGAACTATTAGATATGGAGAAAAACAATATGTCAGAAAGGGAATTCAGGGTAATAATTATCCAGGCGATGGCTATGCTGGAGAATACACTTAGTGACAAATTAGAAACTCTAAAGATGGAAGTGAGGGCTGATCTTGCAGTACTAAAAAATGCTATTAGTGACATCCAATCCAATCCAAATAGTTTAACACCTAGGGCAACTGAGACAGAAGAAAGAATGATCTAGAAGACAAACATATATGAATGTCGGATCAGGAGGAGATCTGGAACAAACAGCTTAGAGGCCATGGAAAAATCATTAGAGAAATAAATGGTGCCAGGAAACATTCCATCAGGATCATTGGGATCCCCTAGGGGGTGGAGAAAGAGAGGAAGACTAGAAGATAGAGTTTAACAAATCCTGGATGAAAATTTCCCCAGTCTGGGGAATGGAACAAGTGTTCAAATCCTAGAGGCCCCCCTGAGATCAATGAGTCTAGAAAGTCCTCCAGACACTTAATTGTGACATTCATTAGCATAATTTTAGACAGGAGGTATTAAGGACAGCTATGGGGTAGAGATTCCTTACATGCAGAGGAAGAAGCATCAGAATAATGTCAGACCTATCCACAGAAACCTGGAAAGTCAGTAGGCCCTGGAAAGACATATTCAGGGCACTAAATGAGAATAAACATGCAGCCAAGAATGTTTTATCTAGCAAGGCTGACATTAAGAATGGATGGAGAGATTAAGAGCTTTCAATACTACCAAGATTTAAAAGATTATATGACCACCAAGCTGGCACTACAGGAAATATTAAGGGGGGTTATTAAAAGATGAAAGAATATAAGAGTGACATAGAACAGAAATGTACAGAGACAATCTACAGAAAGAAGGACTTTACAGGCAACAGGATGTCAATAAAAACTTACCATTCAATAATTACTTTCAACATGAATGGCCTAAAAGCTCCCATAAACCCAAATAGGGTACAGACTGGAAAAAACAGTAGGACTTGCCCATATGCTCTCTAAAAGGGACACATGTGGTACCTAAAGATACATCCAGATGGCAAGTGAAGGAATGGAGAGCCATCTTCCATTTTATGGGGTATGAAAAGAAAGTTGGGGTTGTGATTCTCATATTAAATAAATTAGACCTTAAGCTAAAGTCTGTAGTCAGAGATACAGAAAGACAGTACATCATTCTTCAGAGGTATATCCTCTAAGAAGATCTAACAACTGTAAATGTCTATGCCCCCAACATGGGAGCAAGCAACTATATAAGCCAACTCTTAATCAAAATAGATTCATATTGATATGAATACTCTCATTGTAGGGGATCTTAATACACCACTATCATCAGTAGACAGATCATCTAAGTGGAAAATCAACACAGAAACAAGATCTTTGAGTGACATATAAGACCAGATGGTGCTCATAGATATATACAGAACATTCCACCCTCAAACAACAGAATATTCTTCTTGAGCTCACCTGGAACTTTCCTCAGAATAGATCACAAACTAGGTTACATGTCAGGGCTCAACTGATACCAAAAGACTGAGAACATTCCCTACATATTCTCTGATCACAATGCTTTGAATCCGGAATTCACCCACAAGAAAATGTTTGGAAGGAATTCAAACACTTGGAAACTAAGGACTATCCTTCTCAAGAATGTTTGGATTAACAAGGAAATCAAAGAAAAATTTCAACAATTCATAGAAACCAATGGGAATGAGAACACATTGGTCTAAAACCTATGGAATATGACAAAGGCAGTCCTTAGTACTAAGTGCTAAGGGGGGAATATGTAGCTGTCTAAGCCCACTAAAATTTTCAAAAACAAAAAAACCCGAATACACCAACTCCCTTTAAACCTTAAAGAACTGGAAAATTAACAACAGATTATGCCAAACACATGAAAAGGCAGGGAACTAATCAAGATTAAAGCAGAGATCAATGAGTTATAAACTAGAGATATAGTAGAACACATCAACGAAAATAGAGCCTGGTTCTTTGAAAGAATCAATAAGATTGATAAACTACTGGCCAAACTATTCCAAAAGAAAATAGAGATGTCCCAAATTAATAAATTTATGTATGAAAAAGGAGAGATCATGACTAACACCAAGGAAATAGAAACAAACATCAGAAATTATAATCTACAAATATATGCCAATAAGTTAAACAACCTAGAAGAAATGGAAAATTACTCAGCCTTACAAAAGGATGGGGATTTTGTCCTTTGGAGCATGAATGGACCCAGAGTACAAACACTAAAGTGAAATAGGTAAGGCAGGAAGGGCAAACACTATAGGATTTCACTCCTGTCTGAATTCTGAAAAGCAACATTAATGAATAAACAAAAAGCAGAATCAGAATGTCAATATAGATAACAAAGAGATGGTTCTCATAAGGGAGGTGAGGGGGGCATGGAAAAATAGGTGAAGGGGTGTAGGAGACACAATCTTCCCACTGTGGGTTTAATGAGTCATGAGGATGAAAGGCACAGCATAGGGAATGCAATCAATTGTATTGGAATAGTGACTCTGGTGATGGATGGTAGTTACACTTGTGGCCATTATAAGGTAAAAACTTATCCAATAATTATAATGATCACCTGAAGTTAACAAACTATTGTGTATCACTATGTTTCAAAAAATAATAGAGTGAGAAAGTATACATATATAACAGGAATGGGTTTGCTTGTGAGTGACGGAAACCCAAAGGCAATCTAGCTGGAATTATCCTCACTCCACAAGTCTAGGTGTGAAAGGTAACTGGTCTCTGGGAGACCCCACTCTTCACTTCTGTGGTAATTTATTCTAGTTCACTTCTTTGCAGATTTCTGTTGCCAGCTTTTTCCTGTGTGCCCTTTTGGTTCTTCATTCCAAGGCCACATTCTCTACTTCATGGTGCACACAGGGAAGCCCTTCTATTCCCGTTTTCTGAGATTACCCCTCTGCTCTTCTTCTTCTCTCCCCTGAGCTCTGGAGGGGATGAGGCAGTTCCATCAGGCCGCTCCTTCTTTCAACAAGTAATTTATGGGAGTTTCCTATGTGCTGATGGGGAAGAGCTATGAAATGCTCCTGACAACATTATTTTTCTTTTAAGTTTCAGGGGTACAAATTAGTGATGGCTCAGTAGCATATAATACCTAGTGCTCATTTCATCAAATGCCCTCCATAATGCCCATCCCCCAGTTACCCCATGTCCCAATTACCTCCTCTCCAGCAACCCTCAGTTTGTTTTCTAGTGTTGAGTCTCTCATAGTTTGCCTCCCTCTCTATATGCATCTTGTTATATTTTTTCTTCCCTTCCCCTATGTTCACTGGTTTTGTTTCTTATAATATGTTTATGGGAGAAATAATATGGCATTTGGCTTTCTGTGAGTGACTTCTTTCTCTTAGGATTATGCCCTCTGGTTACATCCTCATCCTTACAAATGAAAATATATCAGTTTTTTTTTTTTTTTTTTTTTTTCGCTGAGTAATATTCCATTGTATCTGGATACCACTTCTTCTTTATCCAGACTTTTAAAAAGTTCTGATTTTGCTCCCAGCTGTTTATAATACTTTGTGGTATCTTCCTTAAGCAGATTCCCTCCACTCCATGGTATCCTCAGCTATACCACACCAGATTCAAGTCTCCATCCTCCTGCCTTCCAAAAGGTGGTCATTTTTCTACTTGTATTCTTGAAACATTTATATGATCATACCTTTGGTTGATTTCTTAAATGTTCATAATGATTCGATATATATGTACTTGTATTTGAGGGAGGAGAAAAATTTAATTCTTCCAACCAGAATTTTCTGATTGAATGCTGGACATGGAGACAGTGAACCTGGTGACAGGTTCTGGATTTTGTTGTCCCCCTTCTATGAGAGCTGAAAGCCACTAGGATATTGGCAAGCAGATACTTACTGGTGACACAGCTTCATCCCTTCCAGGTTGAGGTTTACTGTGAGAAGATGTACTGAACATAATGCCTACCATTTTCTCCGCTTATATTTAAGCTTTGATGGGTGAGTTGAGAGGAGCATATTCTCTATTCCCATGTTGTCTGACTTACGTACAACAGTGACATTTCATGGGGTATAATGGCCCATGTCTTCATTAATATTCATGTCAAGTGTTTTAAATCAGTGGTGCCTATGTGTGGCACATTTACCTTTGTAGTGTTTGAGTCTTTCAGCCTCACTATGACCATCACTATAAATACAACCAAAATATTAATTGCAATTCATTTTGAAATACAGTTTACCTCTTTTCCTTTCAAACATGGTTTCCAGGTGATGATACCAGTGAGGGATGTCACTAAGAAAACCATCAGTAATTGGGCAGCGGAGCTACCTGTTTGTTCATCACCAGAATGAACCCAATCTGAGAAATCCCTGGTGATTGGCTAGGGCATAGTGCTGACATCCCATGTTGACATCACTAAAAGAAATCATGGTGATGTCCCGGGGCAGTTATAAAAGCTTGGCAACAACCCAGGCTGCAGTGATGAGAAGGGTGGTGGTTCAGTCACAGCTCTGCCTGCTCTTCCTTGACATCTCTGCCCTGTTCCCTGCCCCTTCCCATGGCAAGCCCTCTGCCTACTCCCTGTGCCCTGGGCTTCTCTCCAATACTCTATACATCACCATGTTAGTACCTACGTTTTTACCCCTCTGTGGTCTCGTGAGTCCTCGAACCTGTACACAGCATCTCCTAGACCAATTTCACACAATGAGGCTGGGCCTGGTCCTCAGGTAGAAATTCTTATTTGGCACGTAGGAGTGGGACACTTGTTATCAGAATTCCATGGATTCTCAGTCAGCTGGGTCCTACACCTCTGGGGTCACTGATGTCCATATCCTGAGGGAACACTGGGTACACGACTACTCTGGAGCCCTCCAGCCTGGCTCAGCACAGAGCACGTGAATGCTCTGAACATCCAGCCGACCCAGATGTGCACAGTGTGTGGAATGTCTGGAGACACCAGGCAGAGAGGGAATTTTATGAAACAAGTAGGTATGGGAAAATGAATCACCACATCTCTGTATGCAATGTTAGTCATTTGAACACTGGACCTCAGTCCATGGACTGTCTGAAACAGCTCCACAGTGCACAAAATAATCCCCCAAACACCTGGCTAACCCAGAGCCCACAGACCATCAGTCCTCAAACACAGCCTAACAAAGAGAAATTCAGACCTCAGAACAGAGCACCTACCATGAACCCAAGGACTGGGAGGCTTCTGATCCCATTTGACACTGAGCAGATGAGTCACACAAAATTGGGTGGACAGGGAGCCTCCGTACCTCAAGTTGGCCAGCCCAGTGCTGCACAAGGCAAGTAAGCCCAGAGAATAGGCTTGCCATGTGCCAAGAAACCATGAGTCCAGCATCTCAGCTCTGTATTGGGAAAATGATTCAACTCAACAGAAGCATTACCATGGGGCTTTGTACCCAGTGTATACAAATTCAGCTATCCACTAGGCCCAGCATGCACCTGGACAGCAGACTCACCATGTGCCATTGGACCTTGAGACAAATAAATGGGCTCTGGTCTAAGCCAAGCAGACACCCAGACAGGAGGCTCAACATGTGCCCTTTGACCTCAAGACAAACTCAGCTCATAGCTTGGCCACGGAAGCACTTTGACAGCAGGCTCATCATGTGTCCATGGATGTGAAGACCAGAAACTAATCTGCCTGCTAGATTAAGCACTCTTCTTGGCAGTGGGATAAGGATGTGCCCTTGGGCCTGTAGACAAACAAAACAGCTCTGTGACAATCTAAGCAGGATTTTTCACAGCTGGCTCAACATGTGCCCATGGGCCTTGAAACCACAAAATCAGGTCTCTACTAGGCCAAGCAGGTTACTAGGCCAAGCAGACATCTGGCCAGCAGGCTCATTATGTGTCCTTGGACCTCAAGACCAAGAACTCAGCTCTCTCTTAGGTCAAGTAGCCACTTGGACAGCAGGCTTACCATGAGATCTTGAAACCTTCAGCTAGGCCAGGCACATACCTTGAGATGGAGATCACCATGTACCCTTGAACTTGGCAACTAACAACACAGAATTTTGCTAGGCCAAGAGGGCACCTGGATAGCAGACTCACCATCCGTTCTTTAACAGCAATAAGAATCACACAGTTCTGCACCAGGCCAAGCAGACAAATAGATAATGAGCTCACCATGTGCCCTTGGACCAGGAGACCAACTGAGCTGTCTAATAGGCTGAGCAGACACCTGGGCAGCAGGCTCACCATGTGCCCTCGGACCTGGGGAAAATCTCAGCTGTCGGATTTGTCAAGTAGGCACCTGGTAAGCAGGCACACCATGGGCCATTGGACGTCAAAACCAACAACTCAGCTCTGTGCTCAAGCGACTAGGAATGTTGATAGCAGGCTTACCATAGTCACTTGGACCAGTAGACAAAAAAAAAAAAAAATCAGCTCTGGGGCACCTGGGTGGCTCAGTGGTTTAAGCCTCTGCCTTCGGCTTGGTTCATGATCTCAGGGTCCTGGGATTGAGCCCCGTATCAGGCTCTCTGCTCCACGAGGAGCCTGCTTCCTCCTCTCTCTCTGCCTACTTTTGATCTCTGTCTATCAAGTAAATTTAAAAAAAATAAATTAAAAAAAACAGCTCTGTGCTAGGCTAAGCAGGCATGATGAATGTGGTTTCACCATATACCCTTGGATCTGGAGACCAAGAACTGAGCTGTCTAATAGACCTAACAGGCAATCTGAATGGCAGTTTCACTGTGTGCCTTTGGACCTGGAGACCAAAAATGCACCTCTGTACCTGGCCAAGAAGGCACCTGGACAGCGAGTCCAGCATGTTTCCTTGGAAAAAGATCCTTCCTTCTCCCCAGAGTACAGAATACTCAAACACAGGGCTTTCCAGCTGGCGTCGAATTAGAAGACCTCCAAACATGCTCATCATTGCACCAATTTATCCAATGCAGCCATGGAGACCTGGGAGCCTCCAAACCACGAGCCCTCCATCCCAGGATAGCATGGGACTATGAAGATACCCGGACACCAACTTGACCCAAAAATCTATGACTGCATGCTTTTCACCTCTGCAGAGAAGTGAGAATTCGAGTCACTTCTCAGTTTGGATTTACTTCAGCCTGAGGTCCTTGTGGCCTTCTATCTGTGCATTATTCATTTTGGGTGTAGTACTCCTCCTGAGAAGAAAACTAAAACATGCTCTAGGAAATGAAACAGTCCATGGTTTGAAGTGCTTTGTCTTCTAACTTATGGCAGGAAATGAAGGGGGGCAATGAGAGGAAGTTATGGAGGATACCAAGGCCCTGAACACTGTGGAGTCCTTGGCTGAAATTCTCCAGTTGAAGGAGAAGTGTTAAGTCTTCAAGGGAGAGATGGAGGCCTTAAAGCAAGAAGCCAAGCAGTGCACTGAGAGGCTGGCTCAGCTCCTTGAGGTGGATATTTTCTTCATTCAAATGAAGGTCTTCCTGGATGTTTTTGCTTTACATGCAGTGCCCAAGGGTTAATGTCTGTGCACCCACACACTATGGCATAGAAGGGGAGATAGGAAATAGATGTTCATCTCCCTGATTGATGGTAAGATATGAATTTGAATATTATGCAAATAAACCATTTAAAATTAAAAAAATAATTAAAAACCCCAAAATTGATTATTTCTAAATAACTGATTTATAGGAAAAATCCCCTAGGTGATTGTAAAGGGCAGACTATCTGAGAGTCACTACTGTCCCTTATGATCCATCACATTCTCCTGAGGTTAGGATCTCCATGGCTCTGAAAATATGTCAGTTAAGTATGCAGAGTTGACACTGAGGATACCCTGCCTGTTTTCATCAACACGTTCACACAAACTGGTCTCTAGAATGAAAGCAGAGGACCTATGTTCAACAACATTGAAAGGAATAGAGAATCCGTGTGACTGTTCATACATATTTCTGCCTAAAGCATTGGCATAGACCAATTTTTCAGATTTTTGGTAAATCTGAGGTTGACCCTGATATTATTGTTTCAGACTGTGGCCAGGAAAGCAGCTGTTGGTCCAGGACAGATTCATCTGTGATGCAGCCCTTGGAAGAACAAATGTGACAAGATCAGGCAAGAAGGGTAGGGCAATTCCAGAGGCAGGGGACGATTCCCTGTGTCTGGGCAGGTAGGTTTGGGGTCAGAGAAAGAGGCAGAATGGTATGAGTGGCCAGGATGGTGAGCTCCCTTCTGACCTAAGAGGCACTGAAGAAATTGGGGAGCCCTGGGGGATTCACACTGGGTGCTTTAGGTGCATGAGGGTTTGCACAGAGTAAGGCACAGTGGGAGAGAGGTGGAACGGGTGCACCTTGGAGACTGTAGGGTTGGCATGGGTATAGATATTGGGGCCACTTCCAAGAGGCAGTGCTGACCTTCTGATAAATTGGATACTGGAGGTCAGAATGGAGTTGGAAGGTGAGATTCCTGACTGCCCCTCCTGGGCTATGGTTCATCTTAGCTCCAGGGATGTGGAGTGGGAGTGCGGATGGGGTGCATTGATCTGGTGTCTACATTTGACTCCAACTGAGATTGTAGGGGAAGTGCCTACAGCTATGGATCCTGGGCTGAGCTCATTAATGACAGTGTGCTCACAGCACCTGGGCATACACAGATGGGAACCATGAGAAGGTTTCTTCTGGTGGTCAGAATGAACTTCAAGGGAATGTGTAAAGTGGGAGGCTTACAACCATAAGATGGATGATGTCTGAGCTGATTTGAGGGTGCTATTTCCAGGAGCCCATGTGGAGGCTAGGAGAGTCCAGATCACATAATTTTAAGGGTGATATGGGCTCCTTATGTGATCATAGCACTCGGAGACTCCTGGGATTAGCTGCTCAGACCATGGTCACTGTTCTTTCTATTCCACGAACATCAGGCCCCTGGGTGGGCCGGCACCCTAGAGCTGTCACCCCTTCAGTCCACATTCCTTCATATCCAAAATGAGGGCAACTTTTGTAGGAGGTGATTGTGTGAGCAGGAAGCAGGAGAAATCATGTTTGGAGAGAGGATTTACATGGGCAGGGACAGATGCAATCTAGAGGAGGGAGGGAACATGGGGAGGTAGACTATGAACCAGGTCCTTTTCCTGGCCTTTTAAACCCAAAGGCAAAATGTCATCTTTGGCAAGGTAGTGTGTGAGATGATTCTTTCCCATACCCATCCTTCACTGCCCTTTGGGCTAGAGGGCATCAAAGGACAGCATCTGCCAAGTCACAGAACAGCACCAGACACATCCTGCCTCCTTCACTATTGCTTGGCACCCACACCTTAATATTGTGAGGCCTTTAGGGACATTTGGAACTCCAGTGAACCAGGGTGGGAATGCTAGCCTTAGAGGTGTACTGACAGAGCACAACAACAGATAGGAAGGGAGGTAGAGAAGTAGATTTATAGATACCAAAAGCCTCAGGTATTTCATTAGGTCCCTTCACAGAGGTAATCTTCACCCATATTCGCTGCTTCCATTGTTTTCAGCAGTTACAAATGAATCTGAAGTGAAAAACTGTGCACATGTTTCATGGCATCTCAAATCTTCATTCTCTGGGTCCAGGAGAGTGCTGGATAGGTTATAGGATTTATGTTTTGCTTCTGTAGTACCTATCAAATTGTCTTACCAGAATGACTCTTCCATTTACCTTTCTACCTTCAATGTAGGTAAGCTGACTCTTTCCAACATTTGCTTCTCTCTTGTGTTTTATATTAACCAGCTATCCTAATGTCGTGGCTGGGGCAACAACATGACCAGGATCGAGAGGGTAAGAGGATGGTGAGATGACGACGATGAGACACAAAGAGATGGGGACAAGGTGGATGATGTCCAAGCAATGCCGATTTTATTCTCGGCTGTGAGGCATAATATAGCTAACAGCAACAATCATAAGGAAGTGTCTATTTTTAGCTGTTTACTACAGAGTTTTACAGCATACACAAAAACCCCTCAAGCTTCCCTATTATCTATTTCCCAAGGACTAATAGCAGATCCTCTGAAGCCAGTGGCCTTGGTTTTCAGATAACTCCTTAAGCAGCTGCACTAACTTCAATGTGGCTCAAGACATAGTTTATAATGCATGCAAGAACAGCACAATCCCACAATGAATTACTGACAAGGCCTGTTTTGCCCATTCCAGGTAAGCACATGCAGGCAACCATGTCAGCGAGTCTTAGGATCCATAGCTCAGACCCTTTCTCAAGTGCTACTCAACTTTTCCACCCACAGGGCTATTAACCCCTGGGCTTCCAGGAGGTGAGAGTTGGGGCCTGGTTTGGTCTCTTGACCCTAGCCCAGTCCATGGCTTCCTACACCCTAAAAGGCAGGTAATACTGATAACTCAGTCAGGTTTTCATTTGCTTTTTTTTTTTTTTTTCTCATGGCTAGAGAATTTGAAGATTTTCTTTTCTTATGCTTATTTGCCATCATCATGTTCTTTTAGATGTAACGTCTGTCCATGTCTTTCTGTCCACTTTTGTTTAGATAGTTTGTTTTTTTCCTATTAAATATTGAGAGTTCTTTACATGCTTTCTATAGAAATTCTTTTTCAGATATGTGGTTTGCAAATATGTTCATCTAGTCTATAACTTGTATTTTTGTGATCCTAATATGAACAATTTTGTTAGTAGAGGACAAGTTTTCAGTATTGGTAAAGTCCTGTTTATCAAATGTTTTCTTTTATGCAGTGTGCTTTTAGAGCTGTGATAAAAAAACCACCAATCCCTAGGTCCTGAAGATATGGCATCATTTTTTAAAGTGTTATACTTTTATGCTTTATTTTAATTCCATGATGTCATAACTTTGAGTTTGCTCTTTTATAAGGGTGGAAGTTAGGTATAGTACATTGAATTGCTTTGGTTTTGTTTTCATGCCAGTGGGTGTTTAAGCATTCTGAAAATTTTTGTTAAAAAAACCTGTCCTTAATCTTACGTGTATTATTTACCATTGCCAAAAATCAGTAAGTCATACTGGCATAGGTCTACTTCTGGATCCTTTCAACTCTTTCATTGATCATTTCCTCCTCCAGACCTCAAAGGAACATACTGATTGCTCCCATTTAATTCCTTTTCTCCTTCTCCTCCTTCTTCTTTTACACATTTATAATTTTTAACATCTTAAATTGATTTGGTTCTTTTCAATGTTACAAGATTCATTATTTATGCACCACACCCAGTGTTCCATGCTAGAAAAACCCTCCTTAATATCCAACACAAGGCTCACCCATACCTCCACCCCTCCCTTCAAAACCCTCAGCTTGTTTCTCAGAGTCCACAGTCTCTCATGTCTCCTACCCCCCCTGACTTCCACCAATTTAGTTCTCTTTTCCTTTTCCTAATGTCCTCCATGTTATCCCTCATGCTCCATAAGTAAGTGGAACCATATGATAATTAACTTTCTCTGTTTGACTTATTCCACACATCATCTCCTCCAGTCCCATCCATGTTCATACAAAAGTTGGGTATTCATCCTTTCTGATGGCTGAATAACATTCCGTTGTATGTATGTTCCACATTGTCTTTATCCACTTGTCTGTTGAAGGACATCTTGGCTCTTTCCACAGTTTGGCAATTGTGGCCACTGCTGCTATGAGTGTTGGGGTACAGATGTCCCTTCTTTTCACTACATCTTTATCTCTGGGGTAAATTCCCAGTAGTGCAATTGTAGGCTCATAGGGTATCTCTATTAATTTTTTTGAGGAATCTTCATGCTGTGTTTCCCCTTCAAAATTGTTTCCTGTCCTGTTGATATTGACCATTCTAACTGGTATAGGGGGTATCTCAATGCGTTTTTAAAAATCTATTTATTTATTTATTTATTTATTTATTTATTTATCTAACATAGAAATAGAGAGACAGAGATCACAAGAAGGCATAGAGATAGGCAGAAACAGAGGGAGATGCAAGCACCCGCCAAGCAGAGAGCCCAGTCAGGGTCCATCCCAGAACACTGAGTTTGTGACATGATCTGAAGCAGAGGCTCAACGCTTTGAACTACTCAAGTGCCCCTCAATGTGTTTTTATTTTTTTAAGATTTTATTTATTTATTTGACAGAGAGATCACAAGTAGGCAGAGAAGCAGGCAGAGGCAGAGGGGTAAGCAGGCTACCCACTGAGCAGAGAGTGAGATGCGGCGCTCAGTCTCAGGACCCTGAGATCTTGACCTGAGCTGAAGGCAATAGCTTAATCCATTAAGCCACCCAGGTGCCCCCTCAATGTGGTTTTGATTTGAATTTCCCTGATGGCTAATGACAATGCACATTTTTTTCATGCGTTTTTTAGCCATTTGTATGGCTTCTTTGGAGAAGTGCCTGTTTGTGATATCTGGCCATTTGTTGACATGATTATCTGTTTTTTTTTTTTTGTTTTTTTTTTTGGGTGTTGAGTTTGAGGAGCTATTTATAGATCTTGATATCAGCCCTTTGTCTGTAGTGTCATTTGTGAATATCTTCTCCCATTCTGTGGGTTGCCTTATAGTTTTGTTGACTATTTCCTTTGCTAAACTGAGCTTTTGGTCTTAGTGATGTCCTAAAAGTTCATTTTCAATTTCGTTTCCTTTGCCAAGAACCATCAGATACCTTGGAATAAACTTAATGTAATGAAAGAGGTGAAGGATCTGTACTCGAAGAACTATAGAACACTAAGAAAAGAAATTGAAGAGATAAAAAGTGATGGAAAAACCTTGGATGCTAATGAATAAGAAGGATAAACATTGTCAAAATATCCAGAGCATTCTAGACTTTCAATGCCATCCTGATCAAAATTCCAGTGGCATTCTTCAAAGTCCTGGAACAAACAATCTTAAAATTTGTATGGAACCAGAGAAGACCCTGAATCACTAAGGAAGTTTTCAAATTGATAAAGAAAGCTGGGGGCATCATGTTACCTGATGTCAAGCTTTCCTACAATGCTGTTATCACCAAGAAAGCATGGTAGTGGCACAATAACAGACACATGGAGGATTGGAAACAGTAGAGTGCTCAGATATGGACCCGCAACTCTATGGTCAAATCATTTTCAACAAAGCAGGAAAAAATATCCAGTGGAAAAAAGACAGTCTCTTCAATAAATGGTGCTGGGAAAACTGGACAGCTTTGTGTTGGAGAATGAAACTAAATTATTCTCTCCGACCATACACAAAGATAAATTCAAAATGGATGAAGGTCCTGAATGGAAGGGAGAAATCTATCAAAATCCTACAGGAGAATAGGCAGTAACCTCTTCGACATCAGCAACAGCAACTTCCTTCAAGATACGTCTCCAAAGGGAAAGGAAACCAATGTGAAAATGAACTTTTGAGAGTTTATGATTATTAATTTAAATTCAAATTAGTTGTCACATTGTGTATTTTTAGATTCAGGGGTAGAATTTAGTGATTCATCAGTTGTATATTATCCAATCATCTGTCAATGAACACTTGGGATTTTTCCATATTTTTGTAACTGTGCAAACTTTTGCCCTAAACATTCGGGTGCAGGTGCCCCCAGGAAAAAGTAGATTGTATCCTCTGGATAGGTAACTGTGTAATTTCTTAGTTTAAGGTAGTACTATTTTTAAATTTTGAGGAACCTCTATATGTTCCAGTGTGGCTGCACCAGTTTGCATACCCACCAATCAGTTAGAGGACTCCCCTTTCTCTGCATCACTGTGGACATCTGTTGTTTCCTTACTTTTTTATTTTAGCAACTCTGACATGTGTGAGTTGGTATCTCACTCTGGTTTTGATTGGGATTTCCCTCATGATAAGCGATGTTGAGCATTTTTTAAATGTCTGTAGGCCATTTGTATCTATTCCCTGGGGAAATGTATGTTCATGTCTTCTACCCATTTCTTGAGTGGTTTATTATTATTTTCGTTGCTGCTGTTGCTGTTGTTGTTCTTCTTATTGTTGTTGTGTTTGAGAAGTTCTTTGTAGGTCTTGGATACTAGCCCTTTATCTGAGAAGTTATTTGCAATTATCTTCTCCCTTGTCATGGCTTTTCTTTTAGTCTTGTTGACTGTTTCCTTGGCTATGAAAAATATTTTATCTTGAAGAAGTCCCAATAGTTCATCATTGCTTGTCTTTCCCTTGTCCCCAAATATACATGTAGCAAGAAGTTTCTGTATGTGATCCCAAAGAGGTTGCTGCCTATGTTCTGCTCTAGGATTTTGATGCAGTCCTGTCTCAAATTTAGGTCTACATCCATTTATTGTTTAACTTCTATATCTCCTACAAGACTGTTTCAGTTTCATTCCTCTGAAAGGGCCTGTCCAATTCTCCCCACACCACTTGTTGAAGAGAATGTCTTTTTATTATTATTTTTTTTTCCATTGGCTATTCTTTCCTCCTTAGTTGATGACTGGTTGACCATCAAGTGGAGGTTCCATTTCTGGGCTCTCCATTCTGTTCCTTGGATCTATGGATCTATTTCTGTGTGAGTACCATATTGTCTCACTGACTACAGCTTTGTAACACACCTTGAATACATCGTGGCCCCAGGTTTGGTTTCCTTTTTCAGTGTTCCCCTGGCTATTCAGGGTCTTTTCTGATTCCATACAAATTTGAGGTTTCTTTCTCCAGCTCTGTGAAAAATGCTTACGGTATCTTGATAGAGATTACTTGACTATCTAGAATATTTGGGTAATGCAGATATTTTAA
This sequence comes from Taxidea taxus jeffersonii, assembly GCA_003697995.1. NCBI lineage: Eukaryota > Metazoa > Chordata > Mammalia > Carnivora > Mustelidae > Taxidea > Taxidea taxus. Next base: position 15,341 of record RCUC01139314.1, read on the forward strand.
CATTTTTTTCTTCCAATCCATGAGCATGGAATGTTTTTTTCTTGTGTATGTGTCTTCCTCATATTCTTTTCTAATTGTTCTATAGTTTTCAGAGTCCATATATTGACTGCTTAGGTAGGTTTATGCCTCAGTATCTTATAGGTTTTAATGTAATTGTCATTTGGGTCAGTTTCTTGATATCTCTTACTGCTGCTTCATTAGTGTATAGAAATAAATCTACCTTCTGTACATTGATTTCATATTCTGTGAATTTGCTGGATTCCTCTATCATTCCATGCCATTTTTGGTGGAATCTTTTTTGTTTGTTTGTTTTTGTTTTCTACACACAGCATTATGTCCTCTCAGGAGGACCGAAGGCTGAAAATTTTGATTCTTTTTTTTTGCTAATTTGGATGCATTTTATTTCCTTTCGTTGTCTGATTGTTGAGACTAGGACTTCCAGTACAATATAGAACAACAAGTGTGAGAGTGGACATTCCCGTTATGTTCTTGACCTTAGGGGAAAAGCTCTTAGTTCTTTCTCATTCAAAATAATATTCATGCTCAGCCTTTCTTATGATTTTGATTTCAGCATTTCTTATGATATTGAAGTATTTTCCCTCTATTGCGATTCACGGTGCAACCTTTTCAAGAAGGATGCTGTGCTTTGACATGTGCCATTTCAGCATCTATGGAGAGGATCATATGGTTCTTGTTCTTTCTTACATTAATGTGTTGTATCACGAGGATGAGATTGCAGATATTGAAGCATTCCTGCAGACCAGGAATTAATCCCTTTTGGTCCTGTTGAATAATCCTACTGTACTCTTGGGTCTTCTTGGCTAGTATCTTTCTGAGAATTTTCACATGCATCTTCATCAGGGATATCGTCCTACAATTCTCCTTTATTGTGGAGTATTTGTCTGCTTTGGGGATCCAGGTTATTCTGACCTCTTAGAATAATTTGGATGGTTTGTTGACATACAATTCCTCATCATATTCCCTTACAATTGTTTCTATTTCTAATGGGTTGTTTTTGATGTCTCCTTTTTCATTCCTGATTGTGTGTGCTTTCTCCCTATTTGGTAAGTCCGACTAGGGGTTTCTCAATCTTATTAATTTTTTCAAAGAACCAGCTCTTTGTTTCAATGATCTTTTTTAATTTCTATATATTGTTTTGTGCTTTAACCTTTATCATTTCTCTCCACCTGCTGGATTTTGGCTTTCTTTGCTGTTATTTTTCTAGCTCCTTTATGTTACATTGTGTATTTCAGACTTGTTTTGTTTCTAAAAGAAGGCCTGTACTGTTTTATACTTCCCTCTTAGGACAGACTTTGCTGCATCCCAAAGCTTTTGGACTGTAGTGTTTTCCTTTTTATTCACTTCCAAGTATTTTAAATAGCCTTTTAATTTCCTGGTTGTCCCATTCATTCCTTAGTCTGATGTTCTTTGGCCTCCATGTATTTGTGGCCCTTCCAAATGTTTCCTTTTGGTTTTCAGGTGTCTACGCCATGTGGTCTGAAAAATGTATGGTATGATCTCAATCTTTGTGTACCAGAGGGTAATTGGTTTTTGACTTGGTATGTGATCTATTCTGGAGAACATTCCTTATGCACTCGAGAAGGAGGTATACTCTGTTGCTTTAGGATGAAATGCTCTGAACATCTGCCAGGGGTGCCCAGGAAGAGAGAGGCAGAAAGTTGATAGGGAAATTCAGAGAACTGTCCAGAGGGTAGCAGGGCCACAGGAGGCAGCTCCTCCTCCATGGCAGGAACTTTGGGTTTCCCTGCTCACTTAGCTCTGTCTTAGGGAACAGCCAGTTCTGGGTCTTTTTATTTTATTCTTTTTCTTTTTATTTCTCTTTTCTTTCTTTCTTTCTTTCTTTCTTTCTTTCTTTCTTTCTTTCTTTCTTTCTTTCTCTCTTTCTTTCTTTCCTTCTTTCTTTCTTTATTCTTTCTTTTTTTTCTTTCTTTCTTCTTTCTCAACAAAGTTTTCTGCCCTTATGTGCCCTTAACGCTGACTCTTTGAAAACAAAAACTAGAAATGTAAACCCAGCTTTCCTAACAAATTTATCCAAGTTGGAGCGAACTATCAGATGTTTACCACTAGTTAGCTCTAACAACACCCACCCTCCCAGCTGGAGCCCTAGCGGCCCAGGCCCTTTCCCTGCCCTGTGCTCAGAGCAGAGGCTGGCCCCAGCAAAGCAGGCAACTGACTTGCCCTGGAGGGCTCTATGGAGCACACTGCTGGTCCCTGAGGGTCTGGCCAGGGCGCCTAGCCCAAGTCTCCCAGGTAGCTGCCTAAGTATTCCCGGAAGGTACTCCTGGACATTCTCCTTTGCCAGAATCTTCCAGTACCAGGTGAAGACAACAGGCATTTCAGGGGGCTACTGGGGGAAATGGCCATGGAGCAGACAGGAGCAGCTGTGGGCTCTGTGAGCACAGTGGCTCCGGACACCATCCAGGTCCTGGGCAGACCAGAAATGTGTGCCCTGGGGGAGAGGGCAGGACACTCTGCTGGGTGGCAACAGCTGGATTCCAGGCCTGCAGAGCCCAGCCGAAGCTCCCTTGCAGGCATCATTCCTCCCTCTTCATGTAGACAAGGCAGGGACTGATTGTTCCAGGGCCTTTTCCTGGCCTGAGGCCACCATTCAGGTTGCCTCCCAAAGAAGAAGATGGGGGTGAGGGAGCTTTATTGGCCCCAAGTCCTGGGTTCTTGCAGGATTCCGCCTTGAACTTATCACATTCAGCAGCTGCTTGAGGCTTAAGAGACAGTCTCCTGGCTTTTGCTGCAGTGAAAGAGGCCACTTAACTGGCCTTTGTCTGAAGTCCCGCACCCCTGGTCCAGTTGGGCTGGTGGGTGGCCATGGTCAGGAAAGCGGGGAGGTTGCACTTTGGGCAAGGAAAGTGGGTACTTACCACATCTCTCTCCCAAATAAAAGCAAATTCGGTGATGATATTGATGAAGTATGGGTTAAAAGGCCCCCTGGGTGGTGGTTCTGAGGCTGGGTGAAGTTTGAGATCCCCTGCTTTATGCGGAGTAAGCAATGATCAATACACCACAAATGTTTTTTCTCCTTCTCTTTAATCCAGTGGCCACATAGTACTCCACAGTGTTCTGTACTTTGCTTTTTTCACTAAATATATTCTGGAGACCTTTCTATTTCTGTACATAAACAATGTCCTTTTCAGGGCATTCCATTGTTTATCTAGCTTGTCCAGCACTGATGCACATTTGTGTTGTTTCCAAACCTCTGCTATTAGAAACAGTTTCACAATGAAGATCTTTGACCACATTTCCTTTCCCACCATTGGGTATGTCATAGTGCTTTCAAACCTCTGCTTTGCCAGTGAGGAGATGACATAATCATGTAGGTTGACTCTTTGACCCTCTATTAAAGGTGAATTATCTCTTATAAATTACATTTGCTCAAATCAAAGCCTATGTGACAGCAGGTACTTTCTCTTCCTCACTTGGCACTGTCATTGCTTCCCCTTTGGCTCCCTCCCCCAACTCCAGCCTAGGGCTCATTTTAGTCCTCACACTGTGGCTGGCTGAGTCTGAGGATGCCTCTTCTTTAGGGCAGGGGCAGCTCCATCCTGAAGAGAGGCTCAGATTTAAGTCCCTCTCACCTAGTTTTCTCCCCATCAGGGTTTCTCAACCATGGTATGGTTGTCCATTTGGGGGTCACAGAATTCTGTTAGCAGTTGTGGTGGTGGGCTGTTCTATGGACTGAATGACATCTTTCAGGATTGTTTTCTTCTACCCACTAGATCCCTGTTGGGACCTCCAATAAGGATGTCTCCAGACATTGTCAAATGCCTGAGAGAGGAGTGCAGAATCATCCCTGGCTGAGAACCACCACTCTAGACAGCTATAACCCTATCAAGCCAGTTCCCTGTCTCTTTCTCATCTGCCTCTGGGGTGCTCAGGCCATCAGTTGTTTGCACAGACCCCGGCTATGTGTCCCTCCTTACCTGCTCAGGGTCTGTCGCAGGGGCACAGCTAGGGCAACTTATTCCAGCCCTGTCCCACCTGAAGGTACAGGAAGGAATCCTTGTGGCTCGGTCCAATGGATGGGTGGATCCTGGCATGGACTGGGTTCTCTGTGGCATCACTCAGGGCCAGCCATGGCCCTGAGTTTCCTTGTCTACCAAATGTATCAGAACAGAGAATCCACTTAATGCTTAAATAATGAACTGGTCATTTCTTGGTCACCCCAACCTAGTCTAAACTCTTCTTCCTGCTCCTTTGAGTCATCCAGCTCAGGCAGCTGTATTTCTCATGCTCCCCAACTTTCTCTCTCTGTGCTGAGTCTCTTGAGATGGCTTATGCACATGGCCCACAGCAGGGGTCCAGTCCATTCTGGCTCTCTGCTATGCCCATCATAGTACCTTCATGCTCTACGCAGAGAATCATGTCCTCCTCACCTGCCTGGTCCTCCCCCGGCCATCCCAAAGACCAACATCTGGCCACTTTGTACACTTCCTGCACATGTGACCTCACTCTTTGAAGCTAGCTGGCTGGCCATTAGTTCAGCCTATGCTGCATTTGTCCCCTCAGTGGGCTGGTATACTCCTGCCCTTCTGGGTTCTCCCAAGTGTGGCCCCTGATGGATGTGCTGTTCCTTGTGGCTGGGGGCAGTGGTGAGGGCAGGGTTTAGAGGCACAGTGCTTGGTTTGAAGCTGAATATGTCACTGTCTAGCTGAGTGATCTTGGGGGAAGTGGCTTATCCTTGCTGTGTATCAGATCCCACACCTGTAAAATGGAGAGACTCTGACTATCTGCCTCTTAAAGAAGTAAGAAGCTAAGGAGACAATGGATAAAGAGGGACCTGACACAGTGTATACTCCAGATACACTGCTGTTTGAACCAGGGGAGACATAACAGTGATGGAAAGGCAAGGAAGACAGGGTGCTGGCCTAAGACCACTTCTGGAGCCTTAAGGTCAGTCCAGTGAGTTGAGAGGAGAAATGTCACAAATCATTAGGTATCATCACAGTTATCCTTTTTCAGTCATCTCTGTCTTGATTGATTTAATTCATTATTCAGTATGTTTTGGAGTTTCTTTTTGTCTGGACTATCATCTGGAATGTGTAAAGCAAAGAGAGTAATGGAGAAGGGTGTATGAATGAAAGTGGAGGATATGTGTGAAATTGGCAGTTGGTGAGGGCTTTCTGCAGGAGGTGAGGCTCCAGCTGGATTTTAGCAACAGCCAGGATCTGAGTGCTGAGGAGGAGGCAAGGGGAGGAGAGAGGGGAACAGAGGAATGCAAAGGAAGGAGCAGGATTGTTAAGACTGTAAGGGAGAGAGTTGTAAGCACTCTACAACATCCTAATTGGGCTTACTTCATTCCCTACCAACAGAGATCCAGGAGCCTTCCCAAAGAGCCATCAAGAGCATGAAGAAGAGGAAGCAGGCAGTGGGGAACCACCTGTGATGGATGTATGTGGATACAGTGGGTAGAGTGAGCAATCCTGGGGTGGAGGGAGGGAGTACAGGAGAGAGCAAAGGGCCCCAGGGTGAGCTCCTGGGGAAGAGGAGAGCTCAGATGAGCTAGGGAGAAAATGTGCCTTTCATTCTTCAGTGGATCAGTCTGCTCCATGGGGATAAATTAGAGTTCAGGGAGCCATCTCCGTGAAATGATTCTTTGATTGCCCACAATCTTTATACTTGCCCTGCATGGTGGGCAGTCCTGTCCCCTCATCACCGAGAGGTCAAGCTGCTTGCTGGATGTCTCCAGTTGTCAGGGCAGCAGAGCTTCCTCAGGGTGAAGGGCGTGGAGCAGAATACCCAGGAACAGACTCTGAGGCTCTGTCCCTCCCCCAAAAGATGCTCCTTGCAAGAAGCTAGGGCAGAGTGTGCCTTCCAGACTCATCCCACCCTCTTGGCAGGGCTCCTGCACCCAGAGACTTGACTGTCCCAGCAGGGGCCCAGTGGCCACATACTCCTCCCTCATGTTTATAAAGAACACCTTCCTCATCTGATATCACACTCCTGCTTCTCTTCTAAAGGCTCATTTTATTCTGGTAACTTGTAAAAAATCTTCCCTTTCCTGTGTTCAAATATGTTTCTGGAATTATTTTATGGAGAATAACTCCGCTCCAATCCCTGAACTGTCACGGTGCCATCTGTGAGGTTAATGTCTGAAGGGATGAAAGGGGTCCGGCAAAGCTGCCTTCCTGTGTTGGCTGTGTTGAGGAGTGAGAGGCTTTGTCAAGAGGCCGCGGGGCCTGAGGGGCACCAGGGTCCACTGAGGATGTTCTTTTTGATGCACTCATGAGTATGCAAATGAAACACCATGTCTACAAGCTGCAAACACTTCCACCCACTTTGTGGGGTTAGTCTGGGGATTTACTTCTGTCCAGGACATGGCTTTGCAGAGTTGGTCGGCCACCTTTGATGGACACATGACAATTGTTTCTACAGACTGTGACATACACTGGATGGTAGGTCTTCTCTACCCTTCCATTCCCCTCCCTTCCTTACCCTTCCTTTCTCTCTCACTCTTTTTTGCTTTCCTAGCTGTTTTGTTGTGGACAATATTAAACATACATAAACATAGAGAGAATTGTTGATGGAACTCCCATGGATTTACTACCAACTTCAACAGTTATTAACCCATGGCTTCTCCTGTTTCATCTATATTCCCACCTGTTCCCTCCCATTTCTAAAATTATTTTGAAGCAAAGACAACATATGCCCATTTTATTTCATTTGGAAGCATTTTGAGAAGTATTTCTAATAAATATTCTCATCAAAAACAATAACACAACACTATTATCAAAACTAAAAACCAGTAATACAATTACTTAATATCATCAAACATACAGAAAGTGTTCACTTATTTCTGTATATTTTTTTTTTTTTAGTTTGTTTGAATAAGGATCAAAACAAGTTTCAGACATTGCCATTGCTTGGTATATATCTTTATTCATGGCCTAACTTCTCATTTTTTTCTTTAAATATTTTATTATTTATTTGACAGATAGAGATCACAAGTAGGCAGAGAGGCAGGCAGAGAGAAAGAGAGGAGGAAGCAGGCTCCCTGCTAAGCAGAGAGCCTGATGTGGGGCTTGATCCCAGGACCCTGGGAACATGACCTGAGCTATACGCAGAGGCTTTAACCCACTGAGCCACCCAGGCACCCCTCTTTTATTTTTTTTAAGATTTGATTTATTTGACAGACAGAGAGATCACTAGTAGCACAGAGGCAGGCAGAGATGGTGGGGGGAACATTTTCCCCACTGAGCAGGGAGGCCGATGCGAGGCTTGATCCCAGGACCCTGGGATCATGACCTGAGGTGAAGGCAGAGGCTTTAACCCACTGAGCCACCCAGGCGCCCCTATCTTCTCATTTAAAAATATAAATATCAGAGTGTCTGCGTGGCTCAGTTTGTTAAACATCTGACACTTGATCTCAGCTCAGGTCTTGATCTCAGGGTGGTGAGTTCAAACCCCACACTGGGCTCTGTGCTGGGCATGGGGACTGCTTAATTTTTTTTAATATAAACATAAATATATTATGTAGCCATGCCTTCCCTTTTTAGATAAATAGTGGCTTATTATATCCCCTTTTTTTAGATTTTATTTATTTTGCATTTATTTGAGAGAAAGAAAGAGAGTGAGGGAGGAGCAGATAAAGAAGGACAAGCAGACTCCACATTAGTGCAGAGCCTGATGTGGGGCTGTCTCAGGACCCTGAGATCACGACCTAAGCAGAAACAATAGTAGGGCACTTAGCTGACTGAATCACCCCGATGCCCCTATACTTTTTTTTTTTCTTTTTTAACTTAAAAACACTCACAATATTACAGGGAGAGCTTCCTCCTTCCAGTCACTGGCGGCACAGCCCTCCATTGTTTGGCCGAGTCATAGCTTCTGGAACCCATCCCCTGCTCACGGTTCTTCCTAGTCTTATGCTGCAACAAAGAGTACTGCTATGAACAGGTTAAGTCTTTTTCTATTTTTCTGAATGTGTCTTTGGGATAGATTCTGAGAATTGGGATTGCTGTGTCAATGGACAAATTCTTGAAATGCTCTCGCTAGAATTTGTTAGATTTCCTCCCTGAGCTCGAACCATTTCCAGCATCGACATGTGGAAGTATCTGTTTCCTCAGTAATGGATTGTGTTGTCAAAAGGTTGGCTTTTTGCTGGTTGAAAAAGGGTATTTCAGAGGAGTTTGCCCTTCCATTTGGGGAGGGTTTCGATGCCCCAGAGTGAGTAGTCCTTTCCTTATTTGGGCCAGGACTGTCAAAGTCCCAGTTGATCCCCTCTGTCCCTGTGAGTGACCATCAAATTGGGGTGGAACTGTGACCATCAGACTGGGGTGGAACTGTTGAGCACAGATGGAACTTCTGGGTTTGTTTTATTAAATTGTGTTCCTAAAGCCCATCTGCAGTTCTTATCCTTGCATCTTACCTCACGGAAGTGACTGCTTATTGCAACATGCTACCAGAAATGGTGCATGAGGCTCCAGGCCACAAGGAGAGCAGGACCTCCGAGGGTCTGGAAAGATGGAAGGAGCCTTATGGCCAGTCAGAGATGTCCTCCTGGGAGGACTTCCTTCCCATCTTGGGAGGCTTCCTGTGGAGTCATGCCAGGGCCCAGTTTTAGTGAGGGGGGGTCACTATCTTGGGCTTTCCTGCTATTCCAGCTTTGGGGTGGTGGGGCAGCTCCCCTGGCTTGCTTCTGGATGGCAAGAACATTTTAGAAATGGTGGTAGAGAAGGGGAATACTAGCAAGGGCCTTGCCTACAGTGAGGAGGTGGTCCAACAGGCAAAGTCAGGACACACAATGGGGAGACCTTGTGTGTTGTGGTGATTTCAAGAACAGAGCACCTTCTACTTTATCCATCCCAGTCCACCTCTGCAGTCTTCCTCCCTTTCTACAATGATACCTGGGTCCCAAGTATTGGCTAATTCTTTTTTTTTT
>RCUC01139315.1:0-49663 GCA_003697995.1 Taxidea taxus jeffersonii
AAAAAAAAATAAAATGCCGAAAGCTAAAGATAGAAAGAGAATCCTAAAAGAACAAGAGAAAAACAACTAGTTACATTCAAGGGAAACCCCATAAGACTATCTGCTGATTTTTTAACAGAAACTTCGCAGGCCAGACGATAGTGGCATGATATATTCAAAATGCAGATAGGAAAAAACTTTCAACCAAGAATGCTCGACCTGTCAAAGTTATAATTCAGAATTGGAAAAAAAGGGGGGGACGCCTGGGTGGCTCAGTGGGTTGGGGCCTCTGCCTTCGGCTTGGGTCATGGTCCCGGGTCCTGAGATCAAGTCCCGCATTGGGCTCTCTGCTCAATGGGGAGCCTGCTTCCTCCTCTCTCTCTGCCTGCCTCTCTGCCTACTTGTGATCTCTGTCTGTCAAATAAATAAATGAAATCTTTAAAAAAAAAAAAGTTTCTCACACAAGCAAAAGCCAGGGAGTTCATCACTACTAACCTGACCTTAGAAGCATTTTTAAAGGGACTTCTTTAAGCTAAAGAGTAAAGGCCATAACCTAAAATAATATATAAAATAAAATCTCACTAGTAAAAACAAATATCTAGTAAAGGTAGTGTATAAACTACTCATAAAGCTAATATGAAGGTTTAAAAAAAAAGTAGTAAAATCAACTATTATCTACAATAGTTAGGTTAGGAATACACAAAAAATGATGTAAAATATGACTTCAAAATGATAAAACAGGTTGGGGGGAGCATATTTAGAGTACTTTTAGAAGGCAGCCAAACTCAAATGACTATCAATTTAAAATAGACCACAATATATATGTTATTATATATGAATCTCACCATAACCACAAACCAAAAACCTATACTATATTAGATATACCAAAAAAAAAAAAAAGGAACATAAACAGAACACTAAAGAAAGCCATCAAATCACAAGGGGGTAAAAAAACAAGAAAAGAGAAAAGAAACAGAGGATAATTACAGAGTAGGGCAGGCAGGGAATATGATAAGAAGGTACACTAATGACTTTAAAAGATATTTATTCCAGTAATGAAAGAATGATTGAACATCTGCAAATCAATCAATGTGACATACATTAGCAAAATGAAAGATAAAAATCACACAATCGTCTCGATAGATGCAGAAAAAATATTGGACAAAATACACCATTTATGATAAAAAAAAAAAACCTTCAACAAAGTCAGTATAGGGAAATGTACTTTGATATAATAAAAACCATATGTGACAATCCTACAGCCAACATCATATGCAATGGTGAAAATCTGAAAGCTTATCCTCCAAGATCAGGAATGGGACAAAGAGGCTCATTCCTGTCACTCTTAGTTAATTTAATATTGGAAGTTCTAGCCATAGCAATTAGGCAAGAAAAAGAAATAAAACACATTCAAATTGGTAAGAAAGAATTAAAATTGTCACTATTTGTGAATGTCCTGAAACTCTATGTAGAAAACCCTAAAGCCACCAAAAACTATTGTAGCTAATAAACAAATTCAATAAAGTAGCAGGATACAGAACTCTGCTGCATTTCTATAAACTAATAATAAGCTATCAGAAAAAGAAATATAAAAAAAATCTCACTCACAACTGCATCCAAAAGAATAAAATACTTAGGAATAAATTTAACCAAGGAGATACAGACCTATATTCTGAAAACTATATAATATTAATGAAAAAAAAATAAGAAAACACAAATAAATTGGAAGTTATACCATGCTCATGGATTGAAAGAATTAATATTGTCAAAATTTCCATTCTACCCAAAGTGGTCTACAGATTTGATGTTATCCCTATCAAAATAAAGTGCCTCACAGAACTAAAACAAATATTTTTAAATTTGTATGGAACCACAAAAGACCCCAAAAGCCAAAGCTATCTTGAGAAAGAAGAATAAAGCTAAAGGTATCATCATCCCTAATTTCAAATAACACTACAAAGCTATAGTATTCAAAAACAGCATGGTACTAGCACAAAAACAGACACACAGATCAATGAAACAGAATAGAGCCCAGAAATAAATGCATGCGTAGACAGTCAATTAATCTACAACAAATGAAGCAAAAAAATACAATAGGGAAAAATAACCTCTTCCATAAACTGTATTGAGAAAACTACATGCAGAAGAATGAAATTTGTCACTATCTTACACCATACACAAAAATTAACTCAAAATGGATTAAAGACTTGACTGTAAGACCTAAAACCTTAGAACTCCTAGAAGAAACTTATGCAACTTAGGCAGTAATTTCTTTGACATTAGATGTAGGAACATTTTTCTAGATTAGCCTCAGGCAAGTGCAATAAAAGTAAAACTTAATGAATGAGACTTCTTCAGCAAACTAAAAAGCTTTCGTGCAGCAAAGGAAATTACCGGTAAAACAAAAAGGCAACCTGTTGAATGAGAGAAAATATTTGCAAATCAAATATCTGATAAAGGGGGACACCTGGGTGGCTCAGTTGGTTAAGCAGCTGCCTTCGGCTCAGGTCATGATCCCAGCGTCCTGAAATCGAGTCCCACATCGGGCTCCTTGCTCAGCAGTGAGCCTGCTTCTCCCTCTGCCTCTGCCTGCCACTCTGTCTGCTTGTGCTCACTCCTGCGCTCTCTCTCTGTCTGACAAAATAAATAAATAAAATCTTCAAAAAAAAAAAAAGCAAATATCTGATAAAGGGCTAATATCCAAAATATATAAGGAACTCCTACAACTCAATAGCAAAACACAAAAAATTCAATTAAAAAATAGAAAGAAAGACCTGAATAGACATTTTCCCAAAGACATATGGATGGCTAACAGGCAAATGAAAACATACTTATCACTAATCATTAGGAAATCAAAACAGAACCACAGTGAGATATCACCTCACATCTGTTAGAATGACTAGTACCAAAAAGACAAGTAATAACAGGTGTTAGTAAGGATATGAAGAAAAGGGACCTTTGTGCGCTGTTGGTAGGAATGCAAATTGGTGTAGCCACTATGGAAAACAGTACTTTTTTTTTAATTAAAAAAAAAACAACTATCATTTGATTCAGCAATTCCTCTTCTGGGTATGTTATCTAAAGAAAATGAAAACACTAACTCAGAAAGGTGTATTCAGTCCTATGCTTATTGTAGCATAATTTACAACAGCCAAGATACAGAAGCAAATTAAGCGTTCATTGACAGATGAATGAATACAGAAGATATGGTTTCTATCTATCTACCTATCGATCGATTGATCGATCTATCTATCTAGAATGATAGAATATTATTCAGCCATAAAAAAGAATAAACTCTTGCTATTTGTGACAAGACGGATGAATCTGGAGGGTATTATGTTAAGTGAAATAAGTCAGACAGAGAAAGACAAATACTATAAGATTTCATTTATATGTGTAATCTAAAAAATAAAACAAACGAACACACAAAACGAAACAAAACCAGACTCACAGATATAGAGAACAGACTGATAGTTCTCTAGGAGAAGGCAAGTTGGGGGAAGGCAAAATCTGTGAAGGAGATCAAGAGATACAAACTTCCAGTTATAAAATAAAGAAGTCATGGAGATGTGATACATAGCACAAGGAACATGGATAATATTAAATTAACTTTATATAGAGACAGATGGTAACTAGACTTACATGGTGATCATTTCAAAATGTATATAAATGTCAAACTACTCTGTTGTACACCAGAAACTAATATATTATGTGTGCCAATTATACTTCAATTTAAAAATCCAGAAACCCCAATGAAACTGTAAAACAATGAATTTCATTGCTTCACATAACATAAAATCAAAATTGGGCTGGATTTAATTCTATTCCTCTGACTCTCTCAGCTTTCCCCCTTTACCCCCTAGGTGTGAGTTTAACTTAAGGCTGATTTTCCTTATGGTCATAAACTAAGTGTCAACAGTAACAAAGAAATACATATCTTTGTTGATACTCATATATTCTTTGACTTCTTGTGACTTTCTCTTAAAAGGAGGTTCTTTCTCTTCTACCCAGGAAAAACTCTCTTAATTCCAAATGACATAGCCTTGTCCAGGCTGGGACCATCCCTGGCTAAGGAAACACCACCCCTGTGACTGGATAAGGCTGATCAAGAACTACCCTTCATTCTGGAATCTGTTCTCTAAACCACAGGTAAACAAACTTTTTCTGTAAAAGGCCAAATAAAAATTTTAGGCTTTGTAAACCATGCAATCTCTGTAACCAATACTCAATTCTGCCGTTATTACATGAAAGTAGCCATAAAGAACACGTACACAAATGAGCATGACTGTGTTTCAATTAAACGTTTTTATGGACCCTGAAATTTGAATTTCGTATAATTTTCATGTTGAAAAATACTGGTCTTCTCTTTATTATTTTTCAATTGTGTAAAATGTAATAACTGTTCTTAGATCATAGGCCTGACAAAATCAGACAGTGGGTGAGTATAATTTACCAACTTTGCTCTGTCATTTTGCTGTTTACAATGGAAAGAGGTAGAATATACATTTAGAAATTAGCCATAATATTCACTATAATTTCCTCTAAAGTCCCTTTCAATTTGGAAAATATATGATAGTATAGAATATTTAAATCTATACCTCACGTCTTTGGAGAGGAGTAGTTATAATACCCTTGAATTAATTTGAAATAAAAGAAATGATAAATTGCCAACATATGTGACTTTACACTGAAACCTTGCTAAGAGAGAAAAATGTATATAAAATATGCCACATGCACTTCATAATGGGAGTTATAAAGTAGGTTATTAAAACACCAGAAGGGTACCACTGTACCACAGCTTCATCTCTAAGCCATAATGTGTATCCCCAGTTCAATATTCTAATCAGAATCAAATGAAGCATATAAAATCCTATGTACATGGTTATGATTTTTAGTTCTTACCAAAGTACAGTCTTTCCAGGCTTAAGCACTACAAAAACCCCTAAGTCACTAGCTTCACAGTCTTTCAGAAATAAGGTCTTTATCTGAAACAATTACATAAGAGAAAGTAAATAGAAAAAAAACTGATCATCTGCTCATTAGCCACACAGAAATACACAGTAAACTCCTCTGAGGCATAACTGCATCAAATATATCTTAATGAACTAGAAAATTTAATCATCTTGCTTAGGAATATAACTTATACTGAGGTGAGATTTAAGTACCAATGGGAGTCTGATTCACTAATCACTTTCATTGTTCTCCTCACCACTATAATATATATTAGTATTAACCTTGAAAAGTAGGAAAGGATAATGAGCCATAATGGCTTAGGGCCCAAAATCAAGTCATACAATCTCAGCTGGCTATGATGTCTAAATAACACAGTCTAGCCTGCCAAAGCACAATGCCAGGATCTGGGTGATATCAGGAAAAGTGAGAACGAAAAGGATAAATAGGTCACACTCTTCTAGCATTAGGCAGGCTCTAGGAACACTAGTAGCATTTCTGTAAAAAGGTCTCAGAAAATGAAAAATTATTTTCATTCTTATCAGGCAATGAGTTTATTGTGATCAATCAATCTTAACCACTGAATGAAAACCTCCAGAGATCATGAGATTTAGAGATTCTATGGAAATCTCTGCTCCTTAGAAGATAATCATATAAATTCTTTGCCTTAAAAACCCGTTGTCTTAACTTTCAAAGATGCTGGGAGTGGGGTGGAGTGAGAAATAGGAAGGGTCTAAATTCAGCAGTTTGGTTGACAGGAGTGAATATATATGTATATATTAAAATTGTAAACTAACCTAAGAATACTTCCTTTCCAGAGCAAGGATGATAATAGTATGGACATGTTAAACAATATGTGACTATTCCCATACTCCCAAATCTGCAGATTACACTCAGTGAAGCAAACTTCAATTTTTCCCTTCAATAGAATATTTTAAACAACAAAAGTTGTTTTAGGGGAGCCTGGGTGGTTCAGTTGTTTAAGCAGCCACCTTCAGCTCAGGTTATGATCTCAGGCTCCTGGGATCAAGTTCTATGTCAGGCTCCCTGCTCAGCAGAGAGTCTGCTTCTCCCTCTCCCTCTATGCTCTCTCTTCCTCCCTCTCTCTCTTCCAAATAAATAAATAAAATCCTTTTTTTTAAGTTGTTTTAATGAATGGAGAGCTATGATTGATAATCTGTCCATGGTCCTAACTTTGGTTTGTTTTCATTTCTTACTCCCATTGACAAAATTAGGGTAAAGCATACAAATGCAGAGAAAATTTTTCCATTACTAATCTTTATAGTGCTGAATTTCAAAGAGATTGACATAGACCATAAAATCGCCTGTAATTTATAAAAATATAATTAAGAAGCATTTGAAATACAATTAATCTCCATCAGACTAAATCACAGTAAGAAAGCATATCTGAAGAATATTGGATTTTAAAAGGTTAAATAATATTTTGAAGGAAGAAGTTAAAATTTATTCTAAGTTCCCTGAAACATTGGGAAATAGACATTTTTAAATTAACTTTGTCCAAAAGAAAATCCTACTTTAATTATACCAGACATTCTTGACAGACCAGCCAGATATAAATGGGATTTTCTCCTGCTAAGTCTACAAAAATCTCTTTAAAGAATTATCTAAGACTATTAAAAACATAACAGAACACTGATAAAAAAAAAAGTTCTTGATTATTCTAGAACAATATCTGGGTCATATTTCTCTATTAGAAAATATCTAGAAAATACTAGAGCCTGTGCATTCACAAAGTTTAAGAGTTTAGAGCCCTTAAAGATAAATATTATATCTAGCTTTTGGAAAACTGAAACTAGTGGCTAATATGTTAGTAACTTCCTAACATGTAGAAAAACATGATAAATAGAGGTGAAGAAGAGTTCCAGGTCCTATTGTTAATCACTATGGTCACAAGTTATTATGAAATAGAATAAAACAAAACTTATGATTATAGGTTAATAAAAGAAATTATTCCCATTGCTGCAAGTACCATCTATGATATATCACTTCCTGTTTATCTGTTTATAAAATGGGGGTATGGCCTCCTCTCTATCTCATAAGGTTACAGTGATAATAACATATAATGAATGTGAAAATACTTTACAAAGTTAGAAGTCTTAAAAATGTAAAGTATAGGGGCGCCTGGGTGGCTCAGTGGGTTAAAGCCTCTGCCTTCGGCTCAGGTCATGATCTCAGGGTCCTGGGATCGAGCCCCACATCGGGCTCTCTGCTCAGCGGGGAGCCTGCTTCCTCCTCTCTCTCTGCCTCTCTGCCTACTTGTGATCTCTGTCTGTCAAATAAATAAATAAAATCTTTAAAAAAAAAATGTAAAGTATAGTTAATGCACACATAGTAATACAATTCAATTGTCACAAAGCAAAAATAGCAAAAAGTAAACAGAAAATAATTACAAACTATAGGGAGAAAATGTCTTAATAAGGTTTTATTGAGGGCAGAAACAAATACCTTTGGATTAAATAAGTCGAATTACAATGACTCAAAGAGAGGAAATCTCATTAATGAGTGAAAAGAAATTTAAGGTAATAGTGATCAACTAGTATTTTTAATCATTTTTTTAATGTGGTATTAGCTCTAAATCACTGACATCTTCTGAATGGCATTTTACAGACTGCTCTGCACTGAAAATGGGACATTCAAGTTGAGCTACTTTGGAGACATAAAGATACAGACTAATTAGACGAGCAGAAAGAATAAAAGCTATTTGGGGTATCAAGACTTCCTTGAACTACTTTCCTTTGTAAGGACAGACTCAGAAAATGTAGTTTGCTTTTAAGAGCAAGAATTAACACAGCTAACAATCCTCCCATATTCTATAGAACAGAGCTTGGTGAAGGGGACAGCAGGAGGGAAAGGAAACATAAATTTAGACCAAAAAACTGATCGAAGGTGATAAGATGAACAGAGTTTCTGTCAAATTCATGGGAGATTTCCTGGTAGAAGTAAATTTCTCATGAAAGCATTAGTATATACATGCTTAAGTAATTTAAAACCTGGTAAAACTATGAAGGGTGTTTTCTGAGGTTAATTTTGGCAGGTTGAGGAATCCGACAGTCTCACTAGATATAACCAATCCAAAAGTTGTTTGGATGAATCCATTTTCAAAGGTAATGCCATCACTGGCATAAATAAACTCCTTATTTTGGGCAACCTCCTTCATCTCGTGTCTCCATTTATGAAGATAAACAATCATAATACTAAGCCCCAATTTTGTTTTGAGTATCAAAAAGATAATGGAGAGTTACTACAAAGAGCTTCCTAAACTGCAAAGGACCATGAAAATGTCATTTGGTTCCTAATTAAAACACAAAAATGTTATGGGCTATCAGCAGGACCCTGTAACGTAAAGCTAAGAAATTACATTGGATAGCTACTTTTCCAGCATTCACAAGAAGTTTGCTAATTCCTAAGTTAACCATTTTTCTCTAAGTCTGCAGTTAGTGTTATCCATGATTGTACCCTGTGTTTTTCTGAAAAATATACTGTACTTAACCATATAGTCTTCTTGACTCTAGTTATGTATTTTAAAGGGAAAGCTCTTTATAGGTGTACTATGAAACTCCAAGAAAGAAGGAAAAGAAGGCTTATCTAAACCATTTTTTCCATTCTGATTGTTTTTGCTTAAATTGTAGGCCAAGATGTCTTTCCACACTTACTTTTCTTTTCAAAAATATCGCAATGTATGCATGTCTATCAGCTCCAATGACCAAATAAATAATTTTTAAAGGAATTAAACTATCATTAAAATGTGGGCAACATCCACTTCAAGCCATGCTTTTTCTTCAGACAGTGGTTGTAGTGGTTGTAGGAACACACAGCTTACAGTCAGAGGCCTTTAGATGGAAAAAGGGCCCTGAAAGTCTCAGAATTTCTATTTTCTTATTGAAAAATGGGAATGACACTTCTTCATGAGACTCTTCTGAAGATTAAATTATATTTTTTTGTATAATATTCTTTCACTTATGTAATCAAAAAAACATTCACAGAGTTTTAGAAGTTTGTTTTTTCCATTTCTACAATATAATTTAGACATTAAAGACTCCCTTAAGTCTTTCTACTTTACAAATGAATCTATGTGGAACTGCTTTTATTTCTTTTTTCCAAACTAGAAATTTTAAAAGCTGCGTGAGTTATTGCTTTTTTTTAAAAAAAAAATTTATTTATTTATTTGTCAGATAGAGAGAGAGAGCAGGAGCGAGCACAGGCAGACAGAGTGGCAGGCAGAGGCAGAGGGAGAAGCAGGCTCACTGCTGGGCCAGGAGCCCGATGTGGGACTCGATCTCAGGACACTGGGATCATGACCTGAGCCGAAGGCAGCTGCTTAACCAACTGAGCCACCCAGGCATCCCAAGTTATTGCTTTTTTTAAAAAAATTTTATTTATTTATTTGACAGAGAGAGAGATCACAAGTTGGCAGAGAGGCAGGCAGAAAGAGAAGGGAAAGCATGCTCCCTGCTAAGCAGAGAGCCCAATGCTGGGCTCGATCCCAGGACCCCGAGATCATGACCTGAGCCGCAGGCAGAGGCCTAACCCACTGAGCCACCCAGGTGCCCCTTGAGTTATTGCTTTATTTTTATTTTTAAAATCTCCATTAACTATTTCATTTATACTCTTTCAAAACTCTTTTTGTATTATTTTGTTTTTGCTAAAATGTGTTTGTCTTCCAAACTGAAAGATACAGGAGGTCTTTCCTCTATTTCTAGAGTAACAATAAGATGCTTCCTAAACGTAACTACTTGTGTTATATAGACATAAAAGGCTTCTAATACAAATCTTTCATCCTAGGGACTAGTCATAATATTAAATTACAAACTAATCTCAACTGCATTGCTTGGCATCCTCTGGAATTCATGAGTTTTAATTCAGTTTAAAATAAATGGCCATACCTTTCCCTGTTTTGTTCTAAATTAACATTTTCCCTATCTGTGGATTTTTTTGAGTCATTCCATTCATTTGAATATTGAAAAAAATCCATCTCTAGCTTTATGGGTTTTTTCCCTTCAATTTCCTAATGTTGACAGTTAGTTAAGCATGATAGTGAAAATCAATATATATTAAGTGTGAGTCAGGATATCTAGGTTCTTGTTTTAGACCTGCCACTGACAAATTAGACCACATTCCTCTGAGATTCAACTTCTTCCATCTTAAATAAGGGAGGAGAAAGTTATTTTTAAGGTCTCATATGCTGACTATAAGAATTAATTTTCCAAAGGCATACATGTAATTATAAGGAAAAAGGAATAACAAAAATCAGCTATACCAAGATGAGTTAACTAGACTAAGGGAAAAAAAGATATACCTGCAATTTCTTCTAAAGTGTTGGCATGCATGTCCAGCAACACAGTTCCATTCAGAATACAACTTCTCAGCTCAAACAAACTGTGCAATGAAAGAGTAGCCACATAGGGTTTGCTCCACCTTTCTCCTCCATCCTCCACATCTTCTTCAAACTTCAACCACCTACACAAATAAACATTATCAGCACATTGAATATTACACTGTAGATGAATGATCCTTTGTCCCAAGAATAAAAAGTAGAAACAGAAAGATATTCACATTGCTTCTTGGTTTTGTGGATTTGGAAGTAAAAACTAGCTCAAGTAATTTGGTTTATTTCATTTTAATTTCATTTAACAAGCATTTTTTTTTTTGTCATTGGAAGTTGTATAGAAGACAAAGAAAATCAAAGTTATTTTTATTAGTTTGTTGAGCTCTGAAAAAATAATATAAGTGTTTATTCAGTAGTCACAGTGAATCTGCTGTAGAATTAATAGAATGTACTTCACAGAAGGAAAATGGCAATTGAAAAAGATGCAAAAGAAAATGGAAGAGTATTCATTTTTCTTCAGTAGGAGGTCTTAAAATGGAATATTTGAGTCTCTTAATAATTTTTCCACTTGATTTTTAGAGGTGTTACTATAATTTGGGGCATATTTTACAAGAAAAATATATATTAGCCCTGCTTGGATGAAATCTAGTGATTGCAGTCATTTCCTAGGAACTACAGAAACCTATGACAATGGAGCTTAGCCTCCAATCCCTGGGCCTTCCTGCCCAGATGGAGAACAGAAGAACCTTGATGTCAAGATGCCAAATCAGAGACCACTGCCTTCTGAGAGTGAAATGAATAATATCTGAGTTTGTTTAACTGAGATAAATGGGAGGAATAAAGAGAAACCAGTGATTCCACTGTCTTGCACAAGCACTAAATCTCGTTTTTTTAGGGACTTGTTCTCTAATCCTAATAGAGGACCAGTTTAATTCCACCATTTTTAATGAACCCTAAATAAAGCCTAAATTGCTTTTTCTCCCTTTCCCTCCACCATTTTCCTCATTTCACCTCTCCTTAGTCATTTTGTTCTAATTCATCTCTCTATACAATACCACTCAAATTCCCTATAAATTATATTGTTGTTATATGTAATCAAATGATGTAACTCCAACAGTAACTAATTAGGGAATCAGTGGATCAGCCAAAAATAACTAACCAAAAGGGTTAATCAGAATGATTAATGTACAAAGTTCCAAAAAAGATAAAGAAAGCTATGTATCCATCCTCACTCTTCAGGAAGCAAAAAGTTGTCAGAAAATGAAAAGGAAACCAACAGAGAAGAATAACCATGGCTGCCAACAGTTGCTGGACAGGGAATACCTATACCTATCATAACTTTATAAGACACTTGAAGGTTGAAAAAACTTACATTTAAGCCCCAAATCACTGACAGTATTTCTTCAATGCTCACAATTTTATAGAATATTTTTGTGTATACAGTTGGGATTTTTTCATATTAGTGATTCTTAATGATTTTCAGGCCTTGATGGGACCATACTACTTCATAAAGCATGTGGTCGTCCTTAGTATTGTTCATCAACTAGTTGTCCCTCTCTACCTAGTAAAGAATAGCCACTTCCTGGCTCCCTTTTGACTGAGTGAGACCATATGATTATTGAGTAGTTCTGGACAAGAAATTGTAAGCAGAAATTATGTGTGTCACTTCCAGACTATGCTTTTGCTCATTTTTCTAATTGATTTATTTTCATATTATTGAAATTTGGTAGTTCTTTGCATTTTTTATATATAATATTCTTGTCAGATACATGATTTGTAAATATTTTCTCCTTGTCTATTAGCTTGCTCTTATCCTCTTAACAGGATCTTTCACAGCACAAAGGTTTTAATTTTGGTGACATCCAATTTATGAATATTTTCTTTTGTGGTTTGTACTTTTGATATCGTGTCTAAATATTCATCATCTAGGTTCTAGGTCCTCCTAGGATTTTTGCCTATATTTTTCTCTCAAATTTGTATAGCTTTACATTTTACATTTAGATTTATGATTTATTTTGAATTAATTTTGTATATACTGAGGTATTTTTTACATACAGATCTCTAACTGTTCCAGTACCATTGATGAAAAGACAAGTATTTTTCCACTAAATAGCTTTTACTCTTTGTGAAAAATGAAGTAGCTCTACTTGGGTTGGTCTTTCTCTATTTCTCTATTCTATTCCATTGATCTATGTGTGTCTCTGAAAAGAAATTTTAAAAACAAATCTAAAGGTATCTTTCTCCGTTTAGTATAATGTCCTTCAGATTGGAGGCCTGGTCCTTTAGAAAAGAAGAATGGAATCTCCAGGAATTCCAGTTTGGTAGTTAAGATAACCAAATATTTGGATGCTAGTTTGATTTAGCCATAGATTTTATTAATATTATAGGAAGAACATAAGATACTTTCCATAAAAAGAAACCCACAAGTTACAAATATCAAGTTTCTAAACATTTCAAGATTCAGTGTTTTAGGCCAACTCCAGAATTATGCCAAAAGTGATAAGAGCTGTTTAAAAGACTATATTAAAAATTATATATATGTATACATATACATATGTATATATCCTTTACACATATTCTCTCTCTCTTTCTCTCTCTCTCCACACACACAAATACATAAGTGTATCTCTCTTTTCTGCTTCTTATTACATTTCATGTTTCAAAGATAGAAATTCAGAGGTCTGGGAACACACCAAATCCTGCTTAAAGATTTGTAGTCATTGAATAGACAGTCAGTTGTAAAATGCCTGATTGCAGTTAATGACCTAAAGTGCTGCAATTTATTCCAGTTTTCAAATAAACTCAGCTGACATTTGTTTGAACAGCAAGCAAGAGTCTCACAGGCATGAATGAGACGTAATGAACAATGAAAAAAATCAAAACTGCAGGCCAATTGTATGACATTTTTGGGAGGGAGGTGCGATTTAAACTCTGAGATTATTCAATTTTCCTACAGTGTGTCTGATCCATTTTCATCCATGATTAACACATTGGAATCTCTTTCTACTAAACATCATAAAAACATAAAATAAAATAGGTGTTTCATGAATTCTTTAAGGATTAAGAGATGATAATCTCTTCTACAATACTCATATTAAAAACCTACAAAATAAAATTCTTCTGCAAATTAGAAATAGATGTCCTCCTTAGAAATTAACTCCTTCTGTTTATTCTGTTCCTACTAATTCCTTTTAACTTTTCTAGGATTTTTTATTCTCTGGTTCTACCCAAATAGAAAGTAAAATAGTATCCAAAATTATAGCCTTGGGCCAAGTTATGGATTCTTAAGAGAAAAGAGTTGTAGCTACAGATAAGGGAGGAGGGACATAGTTAAGGTGGGGAACATATGTGATCATAAAGTGCCTATTTTGAGGGGAAAGGAGAAGTGAAATATATCCAAACCTAGAAACATTAGCTGTCCTTAAAGAGATTTTTTTAAAGATTTTACTTATTTATTTGAGAGAGAGAGAGAGCATACGCCCATGCACTCTTGATGAGGGGATGGGGGGCAGGGCAGAGAGACAAGAGGACTCCATGCTGAGAGGGGAGCCAGACACAGGGCTCCACCCCTGAGATTATGACCTGAGCCAAAGTCAGGTGCATAATCCACCGAGCTACCCAAGTGCCCTTAGCTGTTCTTAATCCATACTATCATCATATCTCACATCTCATGGAAAAATCTTAATGATGACTTAAATCTTTCCTAATTTTGAATACCAAATGCCTTCACAGCATCAATAAAATTGTTTTGATGCAATAATCTTTTTGACACTACCTTGTATGTATCAGAGGCCAACTGCTACCCTCTGCTTTGCCTCTTCTGAGCTCATTTGTGAGTAGCACTTTTAAAGGGCAACCACAGTGAGTCAAACATGTTGTCTTCATAACTGCACAGCTCTGGTATCTTTGCATGCTTTTCTATTAATAACATTATAGGGTATTTATAAGCAGGACATTGTAATTGTGTTGATTTCATTAGCCCTTGTCATATGGCTTCTCTTAGGGTTTTTAAAAGTGAACAGCTGGTTTTCACAAACATTTATTAAATAATTATGATTCAAAAATTTAGCTTCAAAATCTAAAACTTTGCTTAAGTTTTACTTGGCAACAACAGTGGGCATGAATTATTCAAGATGTGATATGTGACAGGTGCAATGTGCTGATAAAATATCCTTTTTAGTTCTACTATTAGGGTAGAAAATTATTAATCTCCCCTGGAATACTAATCAAAAGAAAGAAGTGCTTCAACTAGTTATGATAATGATTTATTAGAATTAAATTGCATTTGGAAAATCATATGGAGCCCTAAATTAACTAAAATTAGTCTTTCTAGATGAACTAAGGCAACCAGACTAAAATTACTTCTGCCACTTTAAAACTCACTACATTTCTAAGTCCTCAATAAATACGCTCTGTTCTTCCCTGATGTACTATGTCTCAGCCAAAATTCATCCACCCTCCTCTTCAAGTCTGTTACTATTTTGACTGCTCATCAGATGTCTCCTTGAACCTCAATTAGCTGTACCATGCATAGGGTTCCAGAAGCATGGCTAAGAACACAGGCCTATTTAATAACATTAGAGAATACTAATAATTAACTGCATCAACTCTTCTGTTCTGTATAAATGAAAGGGAATACATTTTGGTGGTTTACAATAAACATGTTATTCAGGTTAATCCATGAGAGCATGATAAAATCCTACCTGTTCAACTATGATAAAGTGAAAGCTGTAGATTCTAGTCTTGTTCTGCCGTAATAGAGCTTCAGGAGAGTGAGCAAGTCACAAGGAAGTTACTGCTTAAGAGGAACAGATCACTATTTGATCTGGAAGATGAAAAATCACCAGCCATTTTAAGAATAAAGAAGTTACTCCTGACAAAATACACATTCCGATCATATTTCTCAGTTCTATCATGATGACAGTGAAGAAAGGAATATAAAAGAAATGCTTCCAAAAAGTACCTTTCAGCGGTAAAGAGACTCAAACTAACCAGAGCTTCATAGTCATCATACCCAACAGATAGCGCTTCTTCAGGCCATCCAGGAATACCTATCTCTTCTAACCAGTTGAGGAGAGATGCTTCCAGCCTTAAATAGGGAGGTTTGCACTTTAAATTCCTTATCAATAATTCTTTAGTTATGAGAGAGCAAAAGTCATAATGCTAATCGGTGGAGAAGATTATCATACATTGTTTTTCTGTCACCAAATAAAAAAGATGAGCATTCAGATTATATATATGAAAAAGTCCAAAGCACTTAGTTTTTAAAGCAGTTGGGAGGAAAAAAATAGAATAGATAGCTCTTAATCTTAAAATCTACCAAGTCATGGGACGCCTGGGTGGCTCAGTCGGTTAAGCGTCTGCCTTCAGCTCGGGTCATGATCTCGGGGTCCTGGGATCGAGTCCCACATCAGGCTCCCTGCTCGGCGGGGAGCCTGCTTCTCCCTCTGCCTGCTGCTCCCTTGCTTGTGCTCGCTCACTCTCACTATCTGACAAATAAATAAAATATTAAAAAAAAATCTACCAAGTCATATAAAAACTACTTCAAATTGTGTTCTATATTTAATATATTATAATAGAAAACTTCAGAAAATAAATGATTAACTAACATGATTTTTATTCACTAAAAAAGGGAATTCAGACAGAACAACATACCACTAATTTAGAGTATTAAAAAAGGCAAATATAGAAAAAGATTTGACATAAAATAGGTAAAGGAAAGGAACACTTACTTCAAAGGAAAAAAAATTAAAGCATATTTTTGAAAAGATGTTCAATCTTAACCAATAACTTTTAAAAATAAGATTGATTTTTCATCTATAAAATTAGCAAAAAATGTAAAATTTTGATGATTTAGTCTTGCAAGGGTTTGAGGAAAATAAACACTCTCATACACTGTTCATAGAAATATGAATTACTGAAACATTTTATAAAGATGATTTTGCAAATATCTATAAAAATGTAAAAGCCTGCTCTCATTGGTAAAGAAGTTCCACTGTTAAAAATTCGCCTTACCTAAACACCTACAAAATAACACCAAAATTATACATGTGAATGATCACTACAGCAATGTTTGTAGCAAACGTAAAACGACCTAGAACCTTATCAAGAGAGGCTAAATAAATTTTATTCATATTGTTAAATGTAACACAATTATTAAAAAGATTGAGTGACCTGTACTGATAATATGGAAAATGGCCCAAATACATTATTAAACGAAAAAGTGAGGCATGAACATTGTATGTAATCCCTAGTGTAGAAATTTTAAAAGGACATACACTTTCATGCAGATCTAGGTATTTTTATGAGAAGAGACACAAGAACAGTGGTTACCTTTGAAGAGAGGTAAAGTGAACAAGAGTAGAGGATACTTTTGCTTTTTTAATTTTTCTATACTTTGGTAATTTTAAATACTAGCAGTTCATTTTATTTTTTTTAATGTTAACAGAGATGGAGTAGGTAATAGACATTTTAATTTTCTTCTATTTATTCTAGTACTTTTTAAGTAAAAGGAACCTGCAAAGACTATTCAAAATATATCAAGAATTAACTAAGCCAGATTATTTATAATATCATGACTGAACATTTAATTTCACACTAACTCTGGGTAGAGTTAAAGCAATGATTAAATGCAACCAGAAGTTTAATATGATCCAGCGGTGTACAGTGGCCTTCACAGGACTATTCAATCCCTGGGCTACTGAAAAATACTGCCAACAGAAAGAATTTCTAACACTGATAGCTGTGTGACTATGGAAGGGATAACCTAACAAAGCAATCAAACCTATGTCAATGGACATGTCCAAGCATATCCCACCTCCTCTACCCAGAATAACGCCCCTTCTCCTTTTCTTCCTAGCTAAATCCAACTCACCCTTCAAGAGCCAGCTCAGGACTTACTTCCTCTAGGAAAGCTATCTCGATCCCTTCTCTTTCACCCTTGTGGTTTAGATCCTTGCTACATAAAATGTGATCCTCAAACCAAAAACATTGGAGTGGCATCAGCTGGAAGGTTATTAGAAATGCAGGATCTGAGATTCCATGCCTGAGGCATACAGAGTCTACTTTTCAGCAAGACCCCAGGTGATTTATATTCATATTAAAATTTGAGAAGCAGTGGTTAAAGGACAACATTTGGTATGACCACAGTTCTTTGTGCACAACTGTGTCACAGCATTCATTAAACAGTATTTATAACTTCGTTTACTTGTCTGATTCCCTCATTAAACTGTGAGATTGTTAAAGTCAAGCCTAAGACTTCGGTTGTTCTCTATCCCTTATACCGGGCACATTATAGATATTCCATAATTGTTTGTTGAATAAATGAGCATAAAATCAAGAATGAATGAATGAAAAGTAAATGTAAAATTTAGCTTATTATTCTCTTACAACAATTCATCAATTATATGGAAGCATAGAAATACTAATTACAGTTGACAGAAAAGTAATTTTTGAAAAGTTATTTTGAAAAAAACACTATGTTTAGATGTATATATATCCTAGAAACACACTACAAAATATTTTTACCCTCACCAAATAGTACATAAATAAATCCAGGACTATACCTAAAGCCTCTTATAATGTTTTTCCTTTCTTTAAAAAAGCCCCACACTCAGATTATCATATAATATCACTAGTTTGGGCATAGGCCAACAGTTGAAAAGATAGAAATAAATTACTTTTAGATTCCTATTGTTTTCCTGATGACACACAAATTATGCTACTGTTTATCTTTCAGCCTGCAGCTGTTGCTGGCTCTGCATCACTATTTACTATAATTGCTGCCTTCAGATTTCATTCTGACCCATATCCCATTATAGGATATGCCCAGGCCAGATGAGCAATTTCAGAAATCAAAGCCCATGGATGTTTGCAAAATCGTGGCTTTACAAATCTCTTTTCCAATAACATGAACATTGTTTAGTATACCTTCACCCTTCAACAAAAATCCTCACCTGGCTGTTTCTCGCCATTCAGCATCCTCACCTTCACGCCAGCAAATCTCATCCAGTTCTGTGAAAAGGTCATGAGGAATGTGTTCTTCATCATCATCCTCAGTTCCAAGAATAAACTGTACTCGCTGTGATGGGGTGTCTACAGAAAGTGAGAGAGATGTGAACATGCATTACTATGACTTCAACCTTAAAATTTCCTCATCACCAACTTCAACACCACTCCAAACTCACACCTCCCTGCCCCCCAATGTGACAATCATCCAGAGTAGACTTGGGAAATTAAAACTAAATTCAGAGAAAAAAAAAGCTGAACTAAATTTAGCATTACATGAAGTTTAGTATAATTTGGGAGATAATTATGTAAAATATAAATATAGGATGTATAGATTATAAAAAATAATATTAAATGTTATGATTATTTTTGGATTATTTATAACACTCATCATAGAAACTATTTCTGTATCTCCCTCATACACATACACATTTTTTTCTCATCATCTATTCTATGCTTTATGGTAATATTCAGAACAGACTATGATAAAATTCACTTATACTAAAATTATACTGAATATAATTTACCATGAACTCCCTTGTAATGCTTTTTTATATTACACCTTTGCTCCTTCCCCAACCCCTGACAACCACTAACCTGGTCTCCACTGCTATAGTTTTGCCTTTTCCAAAATGCTATATAAATGGAAACCAAATCCCAAACACCTGCATGCTACATCATCTACTGCTGGTGTTTGCTTAAACATTCGAAGACTTCTTATGACCATGACTATGCCACAAGTCACTATGTTCTTGGTAGGGGAGCAAAATAATGTGTGATTTGGACACAAGACACACAATCTCAAGGGTATGCATGATGTTCCCTGGAAAGAACATATTGTTCACAATTTGGGGGGCTCTAAAGTGGAGACCTGTATAATTTGGGGACATAGATTGACTGTGTTTCCTACAAGGCTTCCACTCCAGCTGGCTAGCCTTACAGTTTCCAACTCAGTTAAGACAACTGGGTCCCTGTTTTTAGAGGGACTACCCAATGACAGTTAGTCCAATCTGACCTATTTTTGCCCATGCTACCCACTAGGTGGTATTCACTCATTCCACTGTGTGATGGCTACAGAAAAGAGGGTACAGAAGACATCCAAAGGTGTTAATAGGTTTTTTGTGTGTGTGTTGGAGATGAAGGCACTGAAGACATCCTGCATTTCTGGTAAACTTCTTAAGGTTAAAAGCATTGGTGATAAGAGTCACCTAGCAGAGAAAAGCAAGCCAGCAGTCAATTAGATTTAAGGCACTTGTCACAACTTGAGAGCCACATCAAGGTATTTTCCTTTATGAGGAATACTCCAGGAAAAGTTCTGCAAGATCATTAAATTCACTTCCATTCACTTCAGCAAGTATGTTCCATTCCAGTAACTATAACTTCATCTCCTTTCCAATTATCCCTTACTCTAAATATTTTCAACTTTATTTGTCCATTCTTTAATTCACTTTCTGAGAATTAAAAAAAAAAAAAAAAGGATGCCTGGGGATTTTGTCTTCATTATTTCTTCTTTGGTTTATATTTTCAAAAGACTATCTGATTGTTTACCTAGAAATCTTTACTAGGTTGCTGGACACAAAATACAAAATCCATCCTACCCTTATAATATAGTAAAAGTTATTTTAAAACCTAGTAGGAAAAAAAACCATTTATTTTAGAAGCAAAACTATAAGGCTATCTAGGGATAAATTTTTTAAATTATACAATATATTTGTGAGGAAGATTATAAAACTTTATTAAACGATATGAAAGTAGACCTAAATAAATGAATGAATGTATACGAATGGAAAGACTCAATAGTGAAAAACTCATATATTAAATGTTATTCCAACTAAACATTTGGCATTCTCAAATATTTTTTAAGACACAGAAGAGGGGTGCTTGGGTGGCTCGGTTGGTTAAGCGTCGGTCTTTGGCTTAAGTCATGATGCCAGGGTCCTGGAATCAAACCCAGTGTCAGGCTCCCTGCTCAGCAGAGAGTCTGCTTGTCCCTCTCCTTTTGCACTTCTCTCTGCTCTTGTGCTCCTTCTCTTCCCGTAATCTCTTCCTGTCAACTAAATAAATAGAATCTTTTTTAAATAGATAAATAAGTAAATAAAACATGAAAGAATGAATAAATCAGTAGCAAACATATAGTGATTATGGAATTGTATCATATTAAATATATTTTGTGAAAATAAACCAATTAATCAGTTATTTAAAAGATTAGGTTATCATAGTCACAAATGAGAGGATTTCAGAAGTCAAAAGTGAAAAACATACAATTAATATAAAATATACTATAGCATCATACTTTCTGTATAAATAAATGTTTGCAGTGAGGTTCTAGACCCTATCTCATTAGCCTTATCTTCTGCCACTCTTTCCCTTGTTATTCCATTTAGGGTTCATTAGCTTTCTTATGGGTTCTTAAAAATACCATTGTTCCTTTCCATGTCAGGGCCACTGTATGTACTGTTTCCTCTAGCTCTCCTGTATATCTTTCAGCATCTACTTCAATGTAATATACTTCAGCAAGCCTATCCAATCAGCCCTGCAAAATACACACACAAACACACATATAAGCACATTCATATGCAAACAATTAAGTTAGGCATCTGTTATCCCAATTCACAGCACTATGTACTTCTCCTTGTTACAGTTAACTTGATTGTAATTTTAAATTTATTGCACAATAGTAAATCAAATATTTTAAATAGTCAAAATTAGTCTCTTGGAAAAAGGTAGGAGCAAGTCCCAAGACAGAAAGTTATGGATGCAAAAATACTTTTCAGATAATAAAGCATTATATAAATATTACTGATGATGATTGATGCTAATGCCAGTGGTACTGGTGATGGTTAAAATATAATATAGGCCTGCCAAAAAAGATTTAGAATTTGAAGTAGGGAGAATGAGAAAATAATAGTGCCACTGATTAAAACAGAGTTGTAACATGGATAGAACTTGAAAGCCTTATGCTAAATGAAGTAAGTCAGACAGAGAAAGAGAAATACTATATGATCTCACTTATCTATGGAATCAAAACAAACAAAGAAACAAATACACACAGACACACACACACACACACACACACACAGACTAAAGACCCCACCAAACTCATAGAAAAAGAGATTGTGGTTACCAGAGGCAGTAGGTGGGGGTTGCGAGAATGGGAAGAAGGTGGCTGAAAGGTATAAATTTCCAGTTATAAGATGAATAAGTACCAGGCATGTAATGTAAACATGATGACCACAGCTGACACTGCTGTATGATATATAAGAAAGCTGTTAGCAGAATACATCTTATGAGTTCTTACCACAAGGAGAATTTTTTCCCTCTTTTCTTTTTTTTTTAAAGATTTTATTTATTTATTTGTCAGAGAGAGAGGGCAGGAGCGAGCACAGGCAGACAGAGGCAGAGGGAGAAGCAGGCTCCCTGACGAGCAAGGAGCCCGATGTGGGACTTGATCCTAGGACGCTGGGATCATGACCTGAGCCGAAGGCAGCCGCTTAACCAACTGAGCCACCCAGGCATCCCTAGCATCAAAATGTTTTTAACTCAATGTTTTTTCTGAACAAAGGAAAAGGAGAAAGAACAGTGTGATATTGGCAAAAGAGCAGACAAATAGATCAACAAAACAGAATAGAGAGCCCAGAAATAACCCTCATAAATATAGTCAACTAATCTCTGACAAAAAAGCAAAGGCAATACAATGGAGCAAAGATAGTCTTTTCAACAAATGGTGCTGGAACAATTGGATATGCAAATGTAAAAAAATGAATCTAGACACAGACTCTCTGCCCTTCATAAAAATTATCTGAAAATGGGTCATATTCCTAAATGCAAAACACAAATCTGTAAAATTCCTAAAATTTAACATAAGAAAAAACAGATGATATTCAGTAAGGTGGTGCCTTTTTATTTCTTTTTTTTCCCTTTTACCTTTTTTATTTTTATTTTTTCAGTGTTCCAAGATTCATTGTTTATGCACCACACCCAGTGCTCCATGCAATACGTGCCCTCCTTAGTACACTACCAGGCTCAACTAACCCCCACCCTCCTCCCTTCTAAAACTCTCAGTTTGTTTCTCAGAGTCCACAGTCTCTCATGGTTCGTTTCCCTCTCTGATTTTCCCCAACTCACTTCTCCTCTCCAACTGCCAATGTCCTCTGTGTTATTCCTTATGCTCCACATATGATAATTGACTCTCTCTGCTTGACTTATTTCACTAAGCAAAATCTCTTCCAGTCCTGTCCATGTTGGTACAAAAGTTGGGTATTCATCCTTTCTGATGGAGGCATAATACTCCATTGTATATATGAACCATATCTTCTTTATCCATTTGTCCATTGAAGGGGATCTTGGTTCTTTCCACAGTTTGGCGACTGTGACCATTGCTGCTATGAACATTGGGGTACAGATGGCCCTTCTTTTCACTACATCAGTATTCTGGGGGTAAATACCCAGTAGTGCAATTGCAGGGTCATAGGGAAGCTCTATTTTTAATTTCTTAAGGAATCTCCACACTGTTTTCCAAAGTGGTTGCACAAGGTGATGTCTTTTTAAATAAAGACACTATCCATGAAATAAAGAACTGATAAGCTGGAATTTGTTAAAATTAAAAATATCTTAAGCAGTAACTTAAAAATTAAATTAAAAATTTCTGCTCTGTAAAAAATAATGTCTAGAGAATAAAAAGATAAGTTACAGATTAGGAAAAAATATTTGCAGAAGACATAACTGATAAAGGGCTATGATCCAAAATATACAAAGAACATTTAAAGCCCAAAAATCAGAAAAAAAAGCAGCTCATTTTTTAAAAATGGGCCAAAGACAGAAGACACAAACAGACACTTCTCTGAAGAAGACATTCAGATGGTGAACAGACACATGAAAAGATACGCAACATCACTCATCATCACAAGAATGCCAATCAAAACTATAATGAGATATCACCTCACACCTGTCAAAATAGCTAATAAAAAATACAAGAAACAACAGGTGTTGGCGAGGATGTGGAGAAAAAGGAACCTTCTTGCACCGTTAGTGGGAATGCAAACTGCTATAGCCACTGTGGAAAGCAGTACGGAGTTTCCTCAAAAAGTTAAAAATAGAACTATCTTGTGATCCAGAAATTGCACTACTGGGTATTTACTCAAAAAATACAAAAACAATAATTCAAATGGATACATGCACCCCTATGTTTATAGCAGCATTATTTACAATGCAGAATTATGGAAGCATCCCAAGTATCCAATGATAGGTGAATGGATGAAGAAGGGATATATATATATATATATATATATATATATATATATGCAATGGAATATTACTCATCAATAAACAAGAACAAAATCTTGCCATTTGCAATGACATGGATGGAGCTAGAGAGTTTAACGTTAAGCGAAATAAGTCAGAGAAAGACAAATACCATATGATTTCACTCATATGTGGAATTCAAGAAACAAAACAAATGAGCAAAGGGGGAAAAAAAAAGAGAGCCAAACCAAGAAACACTCT
The DNA here is from genome assembly GCA_003697995.1 of Taxidea taxus jeffersonii. Taxonomy (NCBI): domain Eukaryota; kingdom Metazoa; phylum Chordata; class Mammalia; order Carnivora; family Mustelidae; genus Taxidea; species Taxidea taxus. The sequence continues at coordinate 23,786 of RCUC01139315.1, forward strand.
TAACTATAGAGAACAAACTGATGGTTACTACAGGGGTGGTGGGTGGAGGGATGGGGGAAATAGGTGATGGGGATTAAGGAGCACACCTGTCATAATGAGCACCAGGTATTGTATGGAATTGTTGAATCAATATATCACAGTACACCTGAAACAAATATAACACTAAATATTTACTGTACTGGAAATAAAATAAAAACTCAGTAAAGAAGAATATAATAAATGAATGAATGAATGAATAAACAAATAAATATGAGCCAAAGACCTTAATAGACATGTCACCAAATAAGACAAACAGATGGTAAATAAGCATATGAAGAAACTGTCCACGTAATATGTCATCAGGGAAGTGCAAATTAAAACAAGATACCATTATGCATCTATTAAAATGGCCAAAACACCAACCACACCAAATGCTGGCAATGATAGTATATGGAGCAATAGGAATTCTCATACATGTTAGTGGGACTGCAAAATGGCATGAGCACTTAGAAGTGGTTTCTTACAAAACTAAATAATTTTTAACATATTATCCATAATCACACTCCTTAGTATTTATTCAAAGAAATTAGAAATTTATGACCAACACCTGTACACAGATGTTTTTAGCAGCTTTACTCATAAGTGCCCAAACTGGGAAGAAAACAACAAGTTGCTCAGTAGGTGAATGGGTAAATGAACTGTGGTATATCCAGACAATGAAATATGATTCAGTGCTAAAAATAATAATAATAATCTATCAAGATAGGAAAAGACATGAAGGAACCTCAAATGCATATTATTAAGTGGGATAAGTCAATCTGAAAAGACTACCTTAGTGTATAATTCCAAATACATGACATTCTGGAAAAAGCAAAACTGTGGAGAGAGTAAAATGTTCAGTTTTGGCAAGGGATAGGAAGGGGAATGAATAGACTGAGCACAGAGGATTTTTATGGCATTGAAAATATCCTGTATGATATTGCAATGATGATATATGCCATTACACATTTGTCCAAACCTACAGAATTTATAACACCAAGAATGAGCCCTAAAGTAAACTATTGGACTCTGGGTGATTATGATGTGTGCATGCAGACCCATCCTTGATAAAAAAATAGACCATTCTGGTGGGCGATGCTGATACTGGGGGAGGCTTTGCTTATATGGAGGCAGGAGGTACATGAGAAATCGCTATTCCTTCCTCTCAATTTTATTCTAAACCTAAAATGTCTCTAAAAGATAAAGTCTTAAAAAACAAGGTGCCTCAGTTTTTAGATGTTATTGTTCACACTAATATGCAGCCTGTATCTTATATATGATTATATATATTCAAAATAAAGAGAAAAAATAAATTATATTTATATAGCATATTTGTTTCAGGCATTATTTCTCTTTTAGAATGTTAATCATGTGAAGTTTGGTTTCATTACAAAATATTTTAGGAAGTTTATTGAACTAAATTTTATAGCAGGAATTGAGTCAATAGCCAAGTCTTATGCTTCACTACCTCTTCAAAATAAGATGCCAATTTCCTGAATGGAACATGAATATTTATTTGAAATGAAACTGATGAATTCCTATAAATATCAGATGTGCTTAAGAAAATCAATAGCACAACATATACATTTCCAGTCCAGTTTATCTTAAATAAGAACTTGGTACTGTCTTTTTCCTAAAAGTATATAATCTGGGTGATACTCATCTACTACCTACAAAACCAAATCTTATCAGAATCAAAGGAAATACTTTTTTTTTTTTATATATAGTATTTTTTTTATTTTTTATTTTTTTAATTTTTTTTCTTTTCTTTTTTTTTTTTACTTTATTTAAGCTTTATTTAAACCTATGATGTAACCCCACCACCCTCACCCAACCCCTCTTCCCCCCACCCCCCTCAGTTTGTTTTATGACATTAAGAGTCTCTTTTGGTTTTTCTCCCTCCCGATCCCATCTTCTTTCATTTTTACTTTTCCTACCACCTTAACTCCCACCCCCGTTGCATCTCCACTTCCTCATATCAGGGAGATCATGTGGTAGTTGTCTTTCTCCAGTTGACTTATTTCGCTAAGCATAATACGCTCTAGTTCCATCCATGTCGTCGCAAATGGTAAGATTTCATTTCTTTTGATGGCTGCATAGTATTCCATCGTATATATATACCACTTCTTCTTTATCCATTCATCTGTTGATGGACATCTAGGTTCTTTCCATAACTTGGCTATTGTGGACATTGCTGCTATAAACATTCGGGTACACGTGCCCCTTTGGATCACTACGTTTGTATCTTTAGGATAAATACCCAGTAGTGCAATTGCTGGGTCATAAGGTAGCTCTATTTTCAATTTTTTAAGGAACTTCCATGCTGTTTTCCAGAGTGGTTGCACCAGCTTGCATTCCCACCAACAGTGTAGGAGGGTTCCCTCAAAGGAAATACTTCTAATTAGCCTGTTATTTTTGTGGAGGTTCTTCTGGACCAAAAAAAAAAAAAATCAGTACTTTGAATAGCCATTAAAAAATAGCATAAATTGCAATTTCAGAGTTACACTAAGAAGTCAATTAAATCTTTCCATGAGACCTACCCAGAGTGAGGAGATATAGCCATTCATGTTGCATGACACCTGTTCTAACTACTCACTTATCAGCAACCATGTCCTAGAGCAGCTATGCCTCAACAATGGTTGGTACTATGTTCCTCTTGCTTTTGAAACATTTTGTCTCATCACTGTTTTCAATGACTTTTTTCAGTTTACTCTGCATCAGTAACCTGGGGTTCTATTAATATCATGCATCCAGCCCCCAAAACTCAATTGCTGTGGTCACGAACCATACATTTGAGACTTATTAGTATTTCCCTTCATAAAGCATGAGGATCACTCAACACACTCAACACTATCATAAAAAAAATAAGGGCAGTTATGAATAAAGAGAATTTGAAAGTCTGAGATAGGGCACTAGGTATTTAAAAGACTTCTCTAAGACACACTAGATAACAGTAATAGTATAGGAAATAATGATTTATTAAAGTAAGATAACCTATTCAAGGACAAGAGATATTTTTGGGGGGTTCAAATAACATGACTTCCTGTATCTGGCTTTTCATTTTTTAAAGTAGAAATAATTTTATAGGTGTTACGTTACACTCACAAAAGTCTTTTCATGATTATCCTACAAATATACTTTCAGCATCTTAAAGAGGTTATAATTTTGGGGTGCCTGGGTGGCTCAGTGGGTTAAAGCCTCTGCCTTAGGCTCAGGTCATGATTCCAGGGTCCTGGGATTGAGCCCTGCATTGGGCTCTCTGCTCAGCAGGAAGCCTGCCTCCTCTTCTCTCTCTGCCTGCCTCTCTGCCAACTTCTGATCTCCGTCTGTCAAATACATAAATAAAATCTTTAAAAAAGAGAGGATATAATTTTAATACAAAAAGTGTTCAAATGTGTTACTTGGTGACTATTTTTTTCATGTCTATGTACCTTAAAATTGCATGACATAAATCAATCAATTACAGTATTACCAAGATCAGAAAGAAGCTTCTAGGTATAAATATTTCTCTTATGTTGATAGATATTGGATTTATTTTTAAGAAGGTAACTGAGAACATAGAGCATTATAATATAAGCTCTAGCCAAGAATATGGTGGATCAAAATATGGATCTGTTTCTATATTTATTAAAATATATAGTGGATATAAATAACAGCATGAATAAAATTACATGAAGGAATAAAGCTCTCAGGGTCTTAGTAGTCTCTTCTGGAATATTCAAGAGACATCATTAAAATGGTGAAAAGATAAGCCACAAATGTTTGAAGATATATGAAACATGTAAAAGCAACAAAGGACTTATAATCCTAATATATAAAGAAACTCTACAAATCAATAAGGAAAAATAATCCAGTAAAATTTTTTTTCAATTTCAATTCAAAATTTATTAATTTAATTTTTAAAAATTTAAGGCTCTTCAAATGGCCAAAGAGTATACATAAAGTTGTTCAATCATATTCGTATTCAAGAAATGTAAATTAAAACAACATGGTATTATATACCTTACAATAATGGCCAATGTTAAGAGAATGCCAAATGCTGACAAGAGTGTAAAATGACATAAGCTCTCATACTTTCTGGTGGGAGTATAAATATGTACTCCACTCTGGAAAATTATTTGGCATTATCTACTCAAATTGAAAATGTGCATACCCTACCACTCAACAATAAGTCAAGGTGTGAGAATTACATGTGTGCACCGAGACATAAAAATGTTCACAGCAACATCAATCATAGTGGCTTCAAAATGTAAATGATCCAAATGCCTTTCAGTAGTAGAATGCACACCATATACAAACAAATGAATATTATACAAAAATAAAAATTAATAAACTAAAGCTATAACTGAAAACATTGGTGAATCTCACAAAAAACAATAGAAAAGAACACAAACACCCCTATATATATATATATATATTATATTCAATAACTGGCAAAACATGCAGTATAACAAGACAAGCTAGAGATCCTTTCGGGGAGCAGAGGTAGATAGTGACTAGAAAGTAACACTAAGAGGGATTTGTAGAATGTAACTACCATGATGGTAGTTATACACATGTTGATGATCATTCATTGAGTTGTACATTTGTGGAGGAAGGATGGTTCATGGCATCCAATAATAGTAGCCAACACATCAGAGGGAGAATCTGGGCCACCTGACTTATATCCAAGTTTCACCAAATAAAGAGGCAGAAGCTTCTCGGGTTCAATGGTTCTTGAGCCTAGCTGGATACTAAATCACCTGGGATACTTTTAAAAAAGATACCAGTGTCCAAGGAAATACCCAATATTAATGAAAGTCTTTGAGGGTGGGGTCCAGCATAAATATTTTTTAAAGATTTTATGTTTATGTTTAGTCCAACATATGTAATCCATTCTCAGAATCTAAGAAGAAATCTGGACTAACTGTAAGCAGATGAAGGATTGAATGAGAAAACCTACATAACTTTCTCTTTATTACATTCCCAGATTCCACCTCATGAAAAAAAAAACAACACCTGAAAATGTCAAGGACACTAACTCCACTCTCTGTCTACCGACTCAGAGACAACCATCCTTTTACCACGCAGGTGAGGATACCCAACGGAATTTTCTTTACGAAGTCCTGACAATAGTTATTCTACCTCTGGATGAAGTACATGGTATTTGGAGAAGTTTAATGTTCTAACTATACATAGTGATTGAAACAAAGAGCATTCTGATGGCAGTGCGTCTCTAAGAAAAATAATGGGGAAACTGTACAAATACTACAAATCAATGGAGAATCAAAAATAATCTCAATGGCCCAAAGGAAGATCATGCCTCTGAAAATTATCTGCTTCAGGAATGAAAGAAAATGCCCAGAAATATCTGGGAATCATCAATAGACTATAAAAATAGACTCTGTCAAGAACAAGAAAAACTAATTAGGAAAGGACAGGAAGAAATAAAAGAAAGGGGCACCTGGATGGTTCAGTCAGTTAAGTGTCTGCCTTTCGCTCAGGTCATGATCCCAGGGTCCTGGGATTGAGTCCCGCATGGGGCTCTCCGCTCAGCGAAGTCTGCTTCTCCCTCTGCCCCTCCCCCCACTCATTCTCTCAATCTCTCTTTCTCACTCACTCTCTCTCTCTCAAATATATAAAATCTTTAAAAGAAAGAAATATAAAGAAAATAGTATGAGATAAGAAAGAACTTTAATAAAACTAAAATGCAACACAAAATCAAAACCAATAATAGAAATAGGAAAATGCAGAACTGATATTGCAGAGAATCAAGTGGATAATATGAGAAACTAACTTTAACCACAAAGGCAATAGACAAAGAACAGATATCACTAATCCAACTTGCAGATAATTAATGTTTACAAAGAAGATAACAAAGTGGAACAGAATCAGATAAAACAGGAAAATGTAATGTAAGCAGAAAAATATCAGTGTATGCATATTGGAAAGGATTTTAATACACCCATCACTAGGCCTGTCGTAGCAATTTTCTTAATTAAAAGAATCCAGAAAAATGTCTATAAGCATTCAGGCTTAAAAGATATAATCTTGAAAAATGAAAAAAAAACCAGAGACTATAGATTTCTCTGCAACACTTACTGAAAACAGATATTGAATAAAGAAATATAGATGGAATATTAAAAGTAAAATAATTACCCCAAACTTGATATGCCACTAACTTCATATTTGAATACAAGGGAATGACTAAAGAGGTACCGAGGGTTTGAGAGAGATCAGGGACTTTTTAAAATGACAGAGACTCAATCCTATTTAAGAAATGGTGAGAATGATCCAGTTGAGAGGAAGAGGTCAACTAGATTATAAATTGTGTACATTTCCCGAGGGTAGGGAACAGGAAATAAACATAATTGAAAAGAAAATTCCCTTAGTGCATCAAGAGAAAGTTGCAGATATAGACAACTAGATATATTTAATAGGGAGAAGCTAAATGAGTTCGTTCTGATGACGTATTGTCCCTCCAAAGTAGAAAGCATCTGCCAAATGATAGTGAAGAAAGGGTAGTAGAGAATGATGAAAATTTTGAGCAGTTAATTTAAAATTCAAAGAAATAGAATAGAACTGAGTAGGCACTGTTAACGATCAATTATATCCTGAATTTAAACAGTTACATTCTGCCCTGTTGAATGATTTCATCCAGCACAGTGTGCTCATTGGGGTTGCATAGAGAAAGCAGGAACACAGAGGGACCCCAAATCAAGTATAATTAAGTGGGAGTGAAGATATGAATAAAATTAAAACAGGGAACCTATGATATTTAGAATATTAGCAAAAGCATTACTAAAATTATAGGCTATGAAATCAGAGTAGGATATGAAAATAATGAAAAAAAAATGACAGCATGGACAGAAAAAAAGTAGAGAGGTCAAGCATTTGCACAGGCAGGCAAGCATGAGAGATGTGTGGTCAGAAAGCAAAGTGAATGCACTGATGACCTCAGTGGCAGAGTAATTATGAATGAGTACTTGAGCTAGGTGTAGTGGAAGAAAAGGGTCAGAGGAGATGGGAATGTCAAGAAACTGAAAGCCGGGTTCTTGGTTATGCCATGTACACAGGCTTTCATAGCACTCAGAGATTGCTAACAACACCATATCACTCTATTTTGATATTCTGTATCTACTTCCAGAGGAAGAAGATTCAAAAGAGTAGAATGTCCATGTCCTTAGAGGGAAATTTGGCCAGAATCAGCAATAGTATGTGGGAACTTAAAGACATTTTCCCATCCCAGGGGGTTTAACTACTTAGAGCAATGACTATTATTTGTATATATTATCAAGAGTTCACACAACTAAGTTTTACAACTTATACATATTTCCTCAATAATAAATCTAAACCAATTCTCACCTTCACGAAGCACAACTTGAGAAAAATAAAGATCATGGTTTTTCTCTCTCACTTCTCCCCCATCGGACCAACCAACGTCTTTTGTAAAGTACAATTTTATGATTGTTTGTATGATTTCTAATTATGGATTTAAGCAAGTATAGTATTATTACCATTGCAAATTTAATAAAAAAAAAAAACAAGAAGACAGATTCTTACCAAAGGAAGGTGACTCCCTCCCATCCTCTAATCCCGAATCTCTTTCTCTGTCTCTCTTTCTGTGTTTATGACCACGATGCCTGTGACGTCGATGGCTTTTTCTTCCTCCCAGGGGCACATGAACTCCAATAAACAGTGTCCGATGACCTTCATCAGAAGCAATGCATAATTAAACTCTGAATTATTCCAAATCACAGAAGATGATGATTTACATTTCAATGGAACTCAATTCAATTCAATCCAGCAAACCATTTTTGAGTGTTTATGGTACGTAAAGCTTGAGACTTGGCATGTATATTGGCACTTAGACCTATTGAAATATACCACAGATCTATCACAAACATTTACAATACTAATTGTCTGGTTATATATCTTATAATCACTAATTGTTTGGTTATGTATCTTATAATCAATTAATTTATTAATTATCTTAATCTCTCTGTGTCTATTCCTCATAACTTATAATCATACTCTTCTTATTAAGAAAATTTATTCTATTTTCTCCCTACCCTCAACTGTGTTATCTCACCAGTCCCCTTCCCTTCATAGTTAAGTATGTGAAACAATCACTATCTCAAAAAACAGATTTCATCAATGTCCACAGTAATGTCAAATTCTATGGAAATTTTTTGGTTCTATTATTTCTATCTGTGGCACTTGATACTACTGACCACTCTCTTCTCGATGACCACTTTCTCTTGGCACTCCTTCTCTGTTTTGTTCATATTAGTTTCCTTTGCTGGTTCTTCTATTTATCCATTCAAGGTTGGAGATCCCCAAGCTCTATCTTTGACCTTATGATTTCAGCTATTACATATTTATTACAGGCTCTGAGACCTAAAACTTGATGACAGATTGCTTTCTTGGGCTGCAGGCCTGTGCATCCCTCCACTTATTAGATATATTACTTGTATATCCTTCCCACAGGCATGTCAAACAACATCTCCATGGAATTCATCCTCTTCTCTGTCTTCCAAGTATCAACCATCTATCATCTATTTTAGTAAGTGCACCATCTATCTAGTCATCTCAAAGGCCATCTAATTTAGCACCAGGTCCTCCTTTACATCTCTAGAATCCATTCCCTCTTCAGTATCCCTAGTGTTGCTATCTTAGTTGGACTCTGATCATTTCCTACCAAGACTATTAGAACATTCTCCTTCCTGCTGGTTTTTTTTTTCCTTTCAAGCTAGACTCTTGTCCCACTTTTTAATCCATCCTGAATGCCAATGGCTTTTTCCCCAAAAAAATGCAAGTCTGACTACATTATTCCCCTACTTTAAACTCATTGATCATTCTCTGTCGCTTATACAAGAAAGCTCTTAGTTCTCTTTAAGGCCAAATGATATCTATCTCTGCCTATATCTCTGGCCATACTTCTAAATACATTCTGTCTCACACTATAAGCCAATGTGAGCCCCTTCATCCTTTTAGCCAAATGTCCTCAAGTCTCTGTTTTTACTTAAGACTGTTCTTATTCTTCCAATTGTAGGAAATGTCTTTGTCTCTCCTAATTATCTGGTGAAAACCTACTCAACTTTCAAGTCTCAGTTCAAGGATTATGCCACCTATAAAGTTTTCCATACCCTCTGATTCTAAATACAGTTGACCACTTTTTTCCTTAAGGACCCTCCAGTACTTAATAACACTTGATTGTAATTACTTACCTAAAAGTCATTTTTTTCTTGTAAATCTTCTCTGAGAAGGACACTATGTTAGTCAATTTGTAACTTTAGCACCTAACACAGTGCCAGGCACACAGCAGATGCCTAACAAATATTTACTGAGATAACAAACATTTTATTTTATTTTATTGTTTATATAACAAACATTTTATTTATTGAATCAAGAATACAAGATATTATTTTATTCCTATAAGTCAGCAGGTTTCAGCCCTTTCCCAACTTATGAAAAAAGTGGAAATCAGTAAGTGTGATGTATTGCCCTGGGTATCCCTTCCCTGAACAAACATATCAGAATAAATGAAGAGAAGATGTGAACCCCAAAACAAACATGCATTAATCTATGCATTCAATACAATCACAAATTTCTAGCATTATTATTTCAACATAGTTAGACAAATAATGTAAAATGTATAAGGAAAAACTGAAAGAAAAATAACCAATAACATCTTGATGAAACTCAAGGATGAAGAATTCACCTTATGAAATATCAAGCTATACCACAAAGTTGTATACTTAAAGTAATTCACAATTTTGGAATCTTAAATGTTAGTAATTTCAAATTACTTGGACCATCACTATATTGTCATTCTCCAATACGTTGAAGGTTATTAATCAGGGGGAATGTGCAGAACAAGAAAGAATTCATATAGACCCTTGTGTAAAACTAGCATTTAAGAGTCAGAAAAAGAGGGCACCTGGGTGGCTCAGTTGGCTGAGCGACTGCCTTCAGCTCAGGTCATGATCCTGGAGTATCAGGATCAAGTCCTGCATTGGGCTCCCAGCTCCACAGGGAGTCTACTTCTCTCTCTGACCTTCTCCCCTCTCATCTCTCTCACTGTGTTTCTCTCTCAAATAAATAAATAAAATCTTTTTTTAAAAAAAGAGCCAGAAAAAGAAATTAAACACCTAAAAGTTAAAAAATAATGAAGTTATAGATTTTCAATTAAATATGGGAAATTAAACAGCTGCTTTCTATCTCTATTGTCACTGGACACTACATTCTTAATGCCAAGTTAGGAAATAATTTCTTTTTTTTTTTAACATTTTATTTATTTATTAGTTAGAGAGAGAGAGAGAGAGCGAGCACAGGCAGACAGAGAGGCAGGCAGAGGCAGAGGGAGAAGCAGGCTCCCTGCCAAGCAAGGAGCCCGATGTGGGACTCGATCCCAGGATGCTGGGATCATGACCTGAGCCGAAGGCAGCTGCTTAACCAACTGAGCCACCCAGGCGTCCCTGGAAATAATTTCTTAAAGAACACTAACCATAAAAGAAATGATTAATAAGTTTTGTTACATTTAAGTCAGAAAACTTCTCTTTATCATAAGAGTTGGGAGGCCACAAGGCATTAAAAAAATGTATTTCTAACACATATAACTGATAAAGGACTAACAAAATATAAAAGGAAATCCTGGGGTGTCTGGGTGGCTCAGTGGGTTGGGGTCCCTGCCTTCAGTTTGGGTCATGATCCCAGGGTCCTGGGATTGAGCCACGCATCAGGCTCTCTGCTCAGCAGGGAGCCTGCTTCCCTTCCTCTCTCTCTGCCTGCCTCTCTGCTTACTTGTGATCTCTGTCTGTCAAATAAATAAATAAAATCTTTAAAAAAAAAATAAAATAAAATCCTAGGAAAAGCTGAAAACTCAATGGGGACATAGACAAAAAACTTAAATAGGCATTTAATTAAAAAAGAAAAATACAAATTTCTAATAAATGTAAGAAGAGGTCCATTAGTTCTCAAGGAAATGGAAATTCAAGCCATAATGAGATATCTCTTTTCTCCCACAATTTTGGCAAAAATGGAAATGGTTGACAATTCTATGTCTCAGTGTGGAGCAGACCAGTTTCTCATATAGTACCAGTAGTATTATACAAAACTACTTTGAAACAGTATAGCATTCTTTATTAAAATTGAAAATATGCATACCATATAACCCAGCAATTTCCTTGGGCCCTAGAGAATTACATGAAGATGTATAAAAAATATAAGAGACACATATAAGAATCTCTACAACTGCACTGCTTATAGAGACAAAGTGCTGGAAACAACCCCAAAATCCATTAACAGAGTGTATGAAGTAGAAGGCAGTCACACATTGGGATATATATAACAATAATGCACAAACCACAGGTATACATAACAATATAGATGAATCTCACATACTATTGAGCAAAATATATATATATATATAATTTCTTTTATAAGGCTTTAAAAATGGAAAAACTAAAATATATTGTTCAGAGATGCATACACAGGAAAAGATCAATACAAAAGTCAGAAAACTTGTTACCTCTGGCATAAAGGTGAATAGGATCTGTGACTGGTGAGAGGAACATGAGGAGCTTCTGGGGTGTTAGAAATGTTCTGTTTCTTGATACAAGTTTTTGCTTCAATAATATTTAAAATTTATACATAAGCTTTCTGTACTTTTCTGTATGTTTGTTTCACTTCAAAATTTAAAAAAATTAAAGAAACCAAAGAGGGAGAGTTTCAAAAATGGGACAGCTACTAGTTTACATGTTATAAAGGAGTCAAACAAGATTAAAACTAAAAATTAGCCATTACAGTAGGAAATTCATGTTTATCTGTTATCTTCCTAAAAGCAATTTCAGTGAATGAGGAAATGAGTAAAACTGAGGAAGTTTAGGCAATGAATATTTCCTAGATGTGAAAATAAAGGCTTTACAGTGGGCAGTACTTGAACTAAATCTCAATATTGCAAAGGTTTCTAATAATTACTGCTGAAGATAACCATTCCCCAGATGGAGAAAGATAAGGGGCACCAGACACCTTAGGTGCAAGTCCAGAGGGCCTGGCTGGGTATACTGAATATTGTCTTTGTTTATGAAATGTAGATTCGATGGGCCTGTGCCAAAAGTAACATCCTAAAAAGTTGCCAAGTCAAGGCTAAAATAAACCATCTGAAACCATATCCAAGCATAATCAGATAAAAGGATGCCAAGACAGACAGCTGAACTGATGTCTTGAGGACATTAAATGCAAGGAAGACCAAACTGAAGGAGTTTCCTGAGGCAGAATCTTGCAGGCTGGTTAAAATATCAAAACTCACTTGGGTAAATAACTATGATTGAATTGTTGGATCACATGGTAAGCTTATGTTTACCTATATGAGAAACTGCCAGACTGTCTTCCAAAGTGGCTGTACCATTTGCATTCCAACCAGCAATGAATGAAAGTTCCTGTTGCTCCACATTCTTGCCAACATTTGATGTTGTCAGTGTTTTGGATTTTAGCTATTCTAATGGGTGTGTGGTGAAATCTCACTTTTAATTTGCAATTCCCTAATGACATACAATATTGATCATCTTTTCATATGCTTATTTACTATCTGTATTTCTTCTTTGGTAAGGTGTCTGTTCAGATTTTTTCCTATTTTGTAATTGGATTTTTATTTTCTTATTGTTGAGTTTTAAGGTACTTTGTATATTTTGGATATAAGTCCTTTATTGGGTATGTCTTTTGCAAGAATCTTCTCTTTAGCTTGCTTTTTCCTTGTAACATTGTAACAGTCTTTCACAAAGTGTAAGCTTTAATTTTAAAGAAGTTCAGTTTATTGGGGTGTCTGGGTGGTGCAGTATGTTAAGCACCTGGCTTTGGGTCAGGTCATGATCCCAGGGTCCTGGGATCAAGCTCCTCATCAGGCTCCCTGCTCCATAGAGAGCCTGCTTCTCCCTCTCTTCCCAACTCATGCTCTCTCTCGCTACCTCTCTCTCAAATAAGTAAAAAAAAAAATCTTAAAAAAAAAAAGAAGTTCAATTTGTCAATTTTCCTGTCATGAAGTATGGTTTTGGTGTTGCATCTAAAAAGTCATCATCAAACTCAAGGTCACCTAGATTTTCTCCTGTTATTTTCTGTAAGTTGCACAAGTTCCTGTTTTACAGTTAGGTCTATGATCCGTTTTGAGTTAATTTTTATGAAAAGTGTAAGATCTGTGTCTAGATTCTAATCTAAATACTTAATTCACTCATTAAGTATTTGCCGCAGTGAGTTGAAAGCTAATGTCCACATAAAAACCTGCACACAAGTGTTTATTGCAGCTTTATTCATAATTGTAAAAAAATGGGAAACAACTTAGATGTCCTTTAAATGAATAAACAAAATGTGGTATGGCATACAAGGGAGTATTATTAAACAATAAAAAGAAATGAGCTACCAACCATGAAAAGACATGAAGAAACCTTAAATTCATATTGCTAATTGAAGAGGTCTGTGAAAAAGCTATGTACCGTAGGATTCCAACTACATGAAATTCTGGAAAAGGTGAAACTATAGAGACAGTAAAACTACCAAATGTTTCCAGGGAGTTAGAGATAGATGGTAAGGATGTTTAAGTAAACCACATTTTTAGAGAAGTGACACTATCTTGTATGATACTGTATGACGATTATATAATATTACACATTTGCCAAAACCCATAGAAATATAATAAAACAAAGAGTGAACCCTACTGTAAACTATGAAATGTAGTTAAAAATTATCTTCTAATACTTGCTTATCAATTATAACAAATGTATTCCACTAATGAAAAATGTTAGTAATAGGGGAAACTGTGTGCAGGGAAGAGAGGGTTATATGGGAACTTTCTGTGCTATCTCCGCAAACCTAAAACTGCTCTAAGAAATAAAGTCTTTTAATTAATAAAAAAAAGTCAGTACTCATAGCTCATAGTAGATTACATGTAAAGGGGGAGAGGACTAACACTGTGTTCTTATGGTCATATATTTTATGAAAATTTTTTAATGTAAAATATCTTCATGATGGGAGGCATTTGAGTGTCTGTGGACATGTTGAGAAACTAAGAGGAAATAGAGGTGTGGATACATTTAGGTTGGATTTAATGGAATATATTTATGTGATTTGAAGGCACTTTCATATACGAGTAAATTATTGTTAGCTATCCTGGAATTGGAATAGCTTCCAGGAATACATCTTGTAGATTCTATGCTAAACTCACCTGACGCTGTGACACCAAAGTTCAGGGCTGAAGTATCTCAACACACAGAGCATCATAATCTGCCTCACATTGCAAGTATGTGGGTAGTAGAAAAAAAGCAAAGTTTCAGTTGTATAGAGCCAGAGCTCATCCCCAGAAAATTCTTCTAAATTTTACAGGTTATGTATACAAGAAGCTTGACAGAAGTTTTCTTAAATTTTAAGACAACCCCCAAAATTTTTGTGAAATTATAAATAAGTTGTAAGGATTAAAGCAACTTCTCTAGGCTACATTAGTAAAAAATAAATTTTAATTAATAATGATAAAGATAGAGTTAATGTTCTATATCCTTAACAGAAAATGATATTTAAAAATCCTGGACATTAGGGGTCAAAAATTTAGGGGGGGAAATACTACAGAGCTATGTCAGTTCATTTTTAAAAGTATGCTATTTCTCCAAATGTTACAATTTTGTGCAATTTATCTCTTTATTTTCTAAAGATTTTATTTATTTATTTGACAGAGAGATAGAGAGACAGCAAGAGAGGGAATACAAGCAGGGGGAGTGGGAGAAGCAGGCTTCCAGCTTAGCAGGGTACCCAATGTGGGGCTCAATCCCAGGACCCTAGGATCATGACCTGAGCCAGAGGTAGACAGACCCTTAACAACTGAACCACCCAGTTGCCCCTATTTATCACTTTTCAAGTGAGTATTTGTTTATTTTTTTTCTCATTCTAAGTAAATATCCACCTTTGTAGCTAATTTGTATTCAAATGTTGTTTTTTCCCTAAAGAACCTTCAAAAATGCATAAGTGTCAGGCCTCACAAAACCTATATCTGCCCTAAGGCCACCTGTATGTGGATAGCCCACAGTTTTGTGTCTCCATCTCAAATCTCTTTCGAAGACTGGAAACTGTCATGTCCCAAGCATTCAGCTGACACTTCCATTGATGTCTTAAAGACGACTGAAAATCAACACATACAGGACTAAACTCCTAGTCTTCTCCATCCCGACCCCCTCCTATAAATTTTCCCCCATAATCTTGTCCATCTCAGTTGATGACAAAACAATTCCCTAGCTGCTGAGAACAATTATCTTGGAGTCATTATAGACCCCTCTCTTTTTCTTAAGCTTACAACCCATCCAACAGGAAACCTATTGGAGCAACTGGCAAAATATATCCGAATTTGTCCACTTATCATTTTATTTTACCACCCTGGTCAGGGCCACATGATACCCAACCTGGATGACTGAAACATTCTCCTGACAGGACTTCATGAATCTACCTTTAGTCCCATGGTCTGCACCAAACACAATAGCCAGTGTAGTCCTCTTAAAATGCAGGTTAGATCATGTCATTCATTTATCCTTCTAATGTTACCCTCTTTTACTCAGAGAAAAGGAGATTTTTCTAGGGCTCTCCAAGGACTTCTGTGACCTGCACACCCCACTCCTATTATGTCTCTGATCTCTTCTCCTGCTGATCTCCTACTCACCCCATTTCACCTCAGCCACACTGGCCTCCTTGCTGTTCTCACTACTACCCTGGGAACTTATCTCTTTTTTCACTGCCTGAAATATTATTCCTACTTCGATAATTCCTCACTTCTTTCAAGTCTTTTCTCATATTTCACCTTCTCAGTGAAACCTACACTAAACACCTACTTAATATTACACCCTACACTTTGACCCATTATGCTTCTCAGACTCTTCTATTTTTATTTTTTCTATAGCACTTACATACCATGTAATTAACTTATTATATTTAGTGTTTACTTTCTAGGTTCCTCCCAAAGTTTTTCCACATAAGAAGAGCAGAGATTTTTTATTTGTTCACTGATGTATCCTGAAAAGATCTAGAACAGTGCTTGATAGTTCTTGATGTGCAATAAATTTTTATTGAGTATATAAATCTTTTGCATGAATAGAGATGATATTTTTAAGTAAAATATTTAGATAACAGACATAATAATTCACTGGCTACTAAACACATTAAAAAACTTAAGAATGGAAAAAAATGGTATGGCCACAAATTTCAAAGCAACAGTAATAAAAAGGCTACAATTTATGGCTATGAAATCATTGGAAAATATTTCCTGTTTCTGCATGGTTAAAGAATTCTAAAGCAACAAAAACTGAAATCTGGAGTAAAGGACAAGCTTTGGAGGTTAAAGGTTAACTAAAAGATAGAGACCTTCAAAGAAATGTAGACATTTATTTTCCAGATATATGTCTTTACATTGCAAAAAAATAATAAATCCCATAGCTACTGGTTTATATTCCAAAGGGTTTAAACTAGGGAACTTCCTCTTTTGTTTTTTGAGATTTGATTATATAAGAGATAAAATTTCTCTCTCTCTCTCTCAGGAGGGAAAAGACAACTGTAGAGAAATTCCTATATAAGCTCCCACATTCACAATCTTAGGGCTCCCCTCCACCTGGTTCTCATCACATCACCTTAAAGGGGAATAAGGGGGCATGGAGAACCAATATGGTTATTGCTATGAGTAGTAAGAGCCAGGCTCCAATCCAGAAACCACCTCATGTTCACTTTTAGAACAAAATTAATAAATGTAGATACTAAAAACATCAATGGATTTAAGAGACTTTCTACAAAGATTATATGGGACTATAATAGATATAGAATATTAAACATGAGGCCTATTACATAGCAGACATTCACACTAGAGTTCCCTTTCCCCTTCATATGGCTCACCCCTCAGTAGCTCAAAGGAATAAGAAGACAGAATAAAATTTTCTTGTCCTATCTCATTGTCTTTCTGTTTCCCTGTATATTGTCAGCTTTTCTAATCCCAACTATAATAACCCTGGATTAAACAACTAGAGAATCACATTAGATCCTGTGGAAAACAGTATACAAATAAAATCTCCAGATTAACATTTCCATAATTTTTTCCAAAAACATTATATCCAAAATTTTCCATCCTAGTAGACATCACTTAAGAAGACAAAGAATCAAATAATTTACTGATAAACGTCATTGTTCAGAAATCACTTGAATATTATTAAGCCTAATTTAAACTATTTTTAGAATTATATAGGGAAAATTTTATTTTATGATATAACAAGTCCAAAAATTTAGTTGAAAGAGGAAATCTCAAATGAACATTTTCTTTTTTTTACTTTTTTTAAGACTTTTTTAAATTTATTCATTTGATAGAGATACAGACAGAGACAGAGAGAGCACAAGCAGAGGGAGTGGCAGAGAGAGAGGGAGAAGCGGACTCCCTGCTAAACTGGGAGTCCAAGGTGGGGCTCAATCCCAGGACCTGGAGATCATGACCTGAGCTGAAGGCAGATGCTTAACCATCTCAGCCACCCAGGTGCCCCTCAAATGAACATTTCTTAAGTTAATCAAAATAGTCAATAACTAATTTCATATCAAGAGTAAAATCCCAAAATTAATAAAAATACAAAGTCATTTAGATAAAAATATATTTCAAAAAATATTAGTAAGAATGAGACAGTGTTATTAAAAGCTTTTTTTGAGATAAGCACAGAACACTAGAATTTACTCAGAATTCACAGAATTTGAGAGAAAATACAGTTTCCCCATTAGAAAAACAAAGGTTCATTAAAGGTAACATTGTTTTCTGAGTAAAATTTTGCTAACAAGTCCTAGATTTTTGACATTTAAATTGTGTGGATACAATCTTGCTAAGCAGATACACAATTATTATAGATATTTTTGTTATATAAGAGATACCAGTACTGAAAGAACTCAATGTGGCTATGGTCATAGCATTTTGACGGTTTACTAAATGCAGTGAGATTAGAGGTATATTTGAGGATGGAAAGGACTCCTACTAAAATTAATAATAATACTAATAAACTATTCTTTATTTAGCTAGGAGGGAAGGGGCCAAGCTTACCCACTCTTGAAGAGAACTGTAGTTATGTTTTGTTTTGTTTTGTTTTCAGTGAAATGAATATAACGCAGCTGGTGCATAATTACTGAGTTGCTACAGCCATTTAGATGTGTCAATCATGGGAAAAGGTCAGGTATATTAAGCTGAGTAAGCCTGTGATCTTTAATCCCATGGAGACTCTAACAGAGTCAGGAAACACAACAAGCCATCATTTATCATAATATATCAAAGAATTCTAATTCCAACAGAAATTCTCTGCTGAGGGAGAGTAATGGAAAGAGACCAAGAAGGTTGAGTGAGTGTGTGCGTATGGGCTATTGCACTGCTGTTTCTTGGGCTGCTTCGCTGAAAAGAAAAAAATGTCCAACCAGTGCTGGTCACAGTCACCAGACCTCAGGGCTGTATTTGTAATCATTATAAAACAAAGTGTCACATGATTGTCATTATTTTATCAAAAAAAAAAAATTGGAATCTTGTAAGTACTAATGTTACTCATCAAAAAAGCCATAGTCTGAGATTTACTAGTTTACTAAGGTTTAAAAATAAACACTTAAAAATAAAACATTTAAAAACAAAAACAAAAACAAAAAAAACCTTTTTATAAGTTTATAATGCAGTCTTGAGCAAAACACGGCAACTAAATAACTTTGTATCTTGAGATAGCAGTGTCATTTGGAACATGAAAAGCCTCAACATGTAAGCTTCAGCATTTGTCCAAAAAAATGAATGAATCCTAATAATATGTATTTTCTAGGGAAAAAAAAAGCCAGAAGAATTCCCAGTTCTGGTAGGTTTGTAAAACAGCTTGATGTTGGATGTTTACAGTACGCAAAGAGAGGCTAGAATTTAAATCAGTTAAGAAATGGAATAATAAGGAATGCTTACAGAACATGATCCCTGCACTTAAAAGATAACTATCCAATTGTTGAGGACTCAAGTCCAACAAAGAAAACAGCAGCAAATACACAAATTAGAATACAAATAAAAAGCAGTAAACAATACCAATCTGCATTAAAGCTACTGTTCTTAAATGCTGTAGGACCTTGTATTAGAGTAAAATCAATCATAACACGAACAATCAAGGAAAGTTTCCTGGAGAAGGTAGAACTTGACTTGAGTCTTACACAGTAAGTACAAGGAGTGGGATAATGTATGCAAAAGCAGAGGAGCATTCTGGGGGGATAATGTAAGGTACACGCTATGACAGGAGAAAAAATAAGGCAAGATAGAATACTTTTTCATGATCACAAAAGCTTGCAATTTCACTATTATTTTATTTATTTATTTTTCCAGAGAGAGTATGTATGAAGAAAGGGGGAGGGATGCAGTAAAGGGAGAGGGAAAGGCAGAAAATCCTAAACAGGTTCCATTCATGCTCACTGCTCACAGTGCTCAGCACAGGGTCCGACTTTGGGCTCAATCTCATGACCCTGAGATCATGACCTGAGCTGAAATCAAGAATCAGTCATTCAACCAACTGGGCCACCCAGGTGTCCCATCAATTTCACTATTACTTTAAAATATTTATGTTTGCTGTTTTATTTTGCAAGGAAGAGAGAAAAAAATAGATCAACATCTGTTCTGGGATACTTTAAAAATTGAATGCAAAAGAGAAGGTGGTACTCCTCACCTTCCCAACCCATTTTAATTAATCTGTGATTTCTGAACAGCCCTGCCACTTTGCTTTAGGGAAATAGTTTAGAAAATGAGCAAAAATGTAAAACTGTAAAATATTCCAGATTTAGTTTTGTATTGTGTTAATCCAAAAGACATGTGTACATGTAAAAACTGGCTCATTTTGGGAATTATGGTAATTAAGGACAAAGAGGCTTGCTTGGGAAAACAATGAGTTGTTGAGAAGACAAAGAGGAGATTTCCATGAGGAAAGTTGGTGGAGTTCAACTGTAGAACTGAAGGAATAAAACAAAACATCGGAAAGCAAAGATGAAAAAACCTGGCATTTCTGTATAGATATATACAAATAAGAGATAATATGGGAGATTTTTTTTTAATGGCCACAAATATTTTAGCAGTTTCTCCCACCTGAGGTGAAGTTTATTCCTCCAACCCTTTAATCTCAGTTTGGCTCTGTGACTTGTTTTGACTTCTGGGACAACAGCAAATGTGATACAAAGGCTTGGGGAGTACTTGTACACTGTTTTTTCCTTCTGTTGTTTCTGGGAACTCTTATGCTACCATGTAATCAGAGCTGCCTAATTTTATCACATAGAACTGCCTAATTTTTTTTTTTAAAGATTTATTTATATATTTGACAGACAGAAATCACAAGTAGGCAGAGAGGCAGAGAGAGAGGAGGAAGCATGCTGTCCGCAGAGCAGAGAGCCCGATGCGGGGCTCGATCCCATGACCCTGGGATCATGACCCGAGCCGAAGGCAGCGGCTTTAACCCACTGAGCCACCCAGGCGCCCCTAGAACTGCCTAATTTTATCACACAGAACTGCCAACGTATACTCTCTTAACACCTTATACTTCCTTATAAAATTTTCCAAAATTTCAATTCCAGCAACTAATGTCATGTCATATTACTCTACTTCAAATTGCTTTCTTCCTCAAGAAAGGTATAAAATAAATTTAATTTTTAGGACATTTGTTACCCCTTCATTTATACAGAATGAAGATTCCTTTTCAAATTTAAAACTAATGAACATTTTTAGTCAGAAAACTTAAAAACTTCAACGCATTTAAATACTAAGTAAAGTTAACAAGGAATTTATATTTTAAAGCATACTCTAAAAGTTCACTTTAAAGATCACAGAATTTAGAGCTGGAAAACTCTTCAGAAATCATCTGATTAAAATCTCTCATTTTAACATGTAAAATAAATAGGAATTGAAGAAGCTAACTCAGTATTTCTAAAACTAAACAATGTTAAGTAACCATTCCAATAGAGAAAGTTTGACAACTTAGTATATTTTTTCCTTATATGAAGCTCTACTATTTCCATATAATATAAAATGATAATATATTTCATCTTCCATATAACAATCTTTCAAATACTTTCATTTAGCAGTCATGTTCCTTGTAAGTATTCTCTTAGCAATTTCCTCAACTAATATTTGTATGAGATGACCTCTCATGAGGTCATAGCCATTTTCTCCAGTGGGTCTACCGTGGATGTAGTCAATGTATGAAGGTCCACAGGACACATCTGGAACATTTTGGTTATGCCCAGATAGACCCCTATAGCATCTATAGGTGGAAATATTATTCCAGGAAGTGAATCATCCAGGGAAAATATGAAGAATAAGAAGGAAAAAATAACCAAGAATAGATGTGGAAGGAAACCAACATTTCAAAGGTAGAGGAGAATTATAATTGCCCAAGGTTTGAAGAAATAGATAAAACCTCTCGCATTATGTTAATGGGAGTGTATGTATTTCAGTACAATCATGCTGAAAGCCAATATAAAAACATGTATCAAAATCTTAATTTAATAAACTTTTGAGGTAGTGATTCTGCTTCTGTGAATTACATCAAGAAGGTCAAACATATAGAGATACCTATACAGTAATGTTCATAGCCACTTTTTTAAAAGAGAAAAATGAGAAATAATAAAAATTTCCATTGATTAAAGGATTAGTTAAATAAACCGTGGTACAATCATACAATAAAATGCCAGGTAGCAATTTAAATGACTAGTATCTATATAACATGAAAAGATCTTGATGTTTTTTAATGAAATGAGAGTAATTTAAAAGTTAAAAGGTGGGGCGCCTGGGTGGCTCAGTGGGTTAAAGCCTCTGCCTTTGGCTCAGGTCATGATCTCAGGGTCCTGGGATTGAGCCCCACATTGGGTTCTCTGCTCAGCAGGGAGCCTGCTTCCCCCACCCCCCTGCCGGCTCTCTGCCTGCCTCTCTGCCTACTTGTGATCTCTCTCTGTCAAATAAATAAATAAAACCTTAAAAAAAGTTTAAAAGGTACTATAATTCTGCTTACATATAATTTAGTTATAATCATGTGTCTGTTTATGACACATAATTAAATTAATACTCTGTTCATAATATTAATTCCATTATTAATCTGTTCAGATTATTAATAGTATTACTTTTAGGTGGTGGGTTTTCATGGTTGCTGGTTTTTGTCTGCTTGCTTTATACTTTTTATATTTCTTGGATTTTTCTAATAGAATACATGTCATTTTAATAATTTTTTGACATATTTTGGGAAGGAGAGAGCAGGAGAGAGGTAGAGAGAGAATCTTAAGCAGGCTCCACACTCAACACAGAGCCCAGTGCAGGACTTGATCTCATGACTCTGAGATAGTGACCTGAGCCAAAATCAAGAATGGGATGCTTAACTGACTGAGCCATCCAGGTGCCCCTATTTTAATAATTTTTAAAACAATAAAACCAATGTAATTTGGGGGAAAAAAGTTTAGAAATGTCAGGTGGAGTAAGAGGGGCCAGTGGGTAAAATAGAAAAAATATCAGGCAAGACATGATCTGAGAAAATCATCAGCCAAGGGAAGAGAGATGAGAGAAGAGAGGTCTAAAAACCAAGGCATAGTCAAAGTTCTAAAAGAAACAGAGAATTCAAAAGGAATGAGGACAGAGAGCCATAACTTGGCAATTAAGAACACTTTTTAATAGTTAGATAGGATACATTTAATAAATCTTAAGATGAGAGAAATAATCCATTCACATAAACAGTATCTCAACTTACTGAACAAGACTTTTGTTTTCATGATCACTGTTATTAACTGTATTAGTGTTGCTGACACTATAATTTTTTATCAATCACTGTGATGTTATAAAATACTTATGTGTTATATTGTCCTCCGATTAAATCACAGTAATTGTCTTCACCAGAAAAAACTGAGTTATGCAAAGGAAAAGTAGGCATAATTCTAAATAATTTAGCTAGAAATTAGAAATCCTTTTGCAAATAAAACTGTAATACTTTTATTACAAATGCTGCTAAGGTAATTTAGAAGCAGTTTTGAAAGTAGTCAAAGGAATGTTCATAATCTTCCAGCCTCAGAGGCAAAAGCTTAATTTATCAGCAGAAATTTTAAATTTTATTTTCTTTTAATCACAATTTCAATTATTTTGTTTCCTTTATCATTATCCCCTCTGAAGCTCATTAAGGGGTAGAAATGATGGAGAAAGGAAGGAAAGAGAATCCAGTTTTTTTTTTTCCTTGTGCTTTCAGCAGTTCTGATACACTAAAGGCAGTAGGAACGACTGGGCAGCCAGGAAAGGGGGAAGATAGAATGGGAAGTAAATAAGGTTACTGGAAGAAAATATAAGAGAGCATTCAGAAAAATACTCGGCATACTGGCACCCAAATGTAATTAATTCTATTAAGGCACCAGAAATATCAGTACTACTAAATTATAGGTGTGCATTATCCAAAAAATTAAGAACATCACCTCTTTCAATTATTATTTAATACTTATTATTATCCCTGTTTATGTCAATTTATATTTTAATGTGAATATTTATGTGCTAAGGGGCCACTGACTTTTTTTTTTTCCAAAGGGATGTAGGACTGAAGCACTCTATTGGTGGCACCAGTATCTAAACGTCCTTAGAGAACGAAGAGTATAAAACAGAAAATGGCTCAGTGTTTGCATGCCATGAGCACTTAATTAAATATTAGTGAATGATGACAACTTCCCTAGAAAGATCCTAACTGACCAGCAGCCTATCCCTAAATGTACTACTGTGAGACAATTCTGTAGAAACCTGAGGAGGTTGCACCCACATGCAGCTGAGGAGCTTTAAATCAGGATCACTCTATGGAGCACCTGGGTGTCTCAGTCTCTTGATTTTGGCTCAGGTCAGGATCTCAGGGTCTTGGCATGGAGCCCCCGGTTGGGACTCCATGCTCAGCGGGGAGTCTTCTTGAAGATTTTTCTACCTCTTCCTCTGCCCCTCCACTGCCCCACACTTTTTCTGTCTCTCTAAAATAAATAAACCTTTTAAAAATAAATAAATTTGGATCCTTTTGGGGTAAAGATTAGCAGCTGAAATAAAGATTTAAGAATTTAATCAAGAGGTAGGCTAAGTTCATCTACTTCACAATGTCACCTTCATAGTATTACTCCCACACTATTAAACTGTTTAAGTAAATAATGAACACCCTTAAGTCTCAGATGTCTGGAAAATGCAAAAGTATAATATTAATATAAACCTGTGTAGTATATACTAAGAAGCTTTGGTCATTTGTGGTCTGTCTTCAAAGTTTTCAATAGTTAAGAATTCAAATACTTAAGGATTAAAAGAATACTTTGCTGTAAAATTCCTTCTTTTAATATTTATAGGATTATATTTAATGTAATGAAAAGGAATTTCTTTTCATCTATTATATCTCTGAAATAGTAATTGATTGAAAATGTTACATATACACACACAAACACACAATTCTACTCATTCGCAGATAATATATTTAAGTCACATTAGAAAGCAAATAACCCTGCCCCTCTCAAAAAAGAAAGCAAATACCCTAAATATTGTACCATATCTTTGATAGGTAGAAAACCGTACTAAACAGAGCTTGACTTATAAGGAATAATGAAGGGAGATTAACAACAAGGGTTTTTATTCTAAAATTAGCTAACTAAACACTGACATCCTAAGCTGGAGATGCAAAAATATATAACCAGAACCCTTAAATTATGAAACCACAAATTTACAGGATTTCTTAGCCACATATACACATTAGAATATATGTTACTGCCATCATGCAAACACATATCTATAACTGTTTACAAATGTCCAAATAAACTACAACCAAATTTTTTAAAATACTCAAGATATTTTGAATTTACTTGGAATTATAAAATATTATAAAACAGATTATAAATAATTATCAAGTTACCACTCACTTCAAATAGACAAAATATCATGAATGAATTATGTATCAAAATATATTGATATGGGTCACATACACAAATTTTCTGGGAAATGCCTAAAATGAAGAACTATGGAACATGGTGTATAGCTCACCTGAGAGTTAATTTTAGAAATAAAAGTATTTAAAACAATATTCTCTTATTTGTTTCTTATTCTTAGAATTCCCAGGACAAAATACAACAGTTCATTATGAAACATGTTCAGATGGCAAGGATTGCTCAATAAGGAAATGAAATTTAATGTTGACTATTTTTTTCTGAAATCTCCAGTATTAGTCTGTGTGCCTAATTCCCATCCTCCACTATCCAAAGTGTTTGGCAGGCAAAATGTACAATTTCAGATGGATCCTGTGTGATTAACTAATTTCACTACTCATTACCAGTGGACCAAATACCACTTAGAATTGCCCCATCAATTGATATTGAGCCTATATCAACAATACTAAATTGCACAAAAGCTGATCAACCAATAATGGCAGGAAAAAATAAATCTTTTTTAAAGAAAAGACATTTGGAATAGGAAACAATAAGATTATTCATTTTGTGGTACAGAGAGATGAGAATTTAAATTAGGAGAACCTGGGGTTAAAATAAAACGCTTCCAGTGGGAGAAAGGGCCCTCCTATTTGTGGAAATGAATCTCTCTAATAGGAATTTACTAACTATGAAGCTTCTCAAATTTTTTGCAAAATCATTTGGAAAACCATTGTGATATGGGTACTAATTTTTGAATTCAATATTGCTTCATAATAGGACATAAAAGTCTTCACTTTTGGGGGGGGGCGCCTGGATGGCTCAATAGGTTAAAGCCTCTGCCTTCGGCTCGGGTCATGATCCCAGGGTCCTGGAATCGAGCCCCACATTGGGCTCTCTGCTCTGCGGGGAGCCTGCTTCCTCCTCTCTCTCTCTCTCTCT
>RCUC01139316.1:0-28871 GCA_003697995.1 Taxidea taxus jeffersonii
GTATTATGCTTAGCGAAATAAGTCAACTGGAGAAAGACAACTACCACATGATCTCCCTGATATGAGGAAGTGGAGATGCAACGGGGGTGGGAGTTAAGGTGGTAGGAAAAGTAAAAATGAAAGAAGATGGGATCGGGAGGGAGAAAAAACCAAAAGAGACTCTTAATGTCATAAAACAAACTGAGGGGGGTGGGGGGAAGAGGGGTTGGGTGAGGGTGGTGGGGTTACATCATATGTTTAAATAAAGCTTAAATAAAGTAAAAAAAAAAATTATAAGTTTTCCAATCAAGATTTGGGGTGATATGGCCATATTTTTTTTCTCAGAAAACAGTACTTATTGCACTCACTTGCATATATTTGAATTTGCACATCTTACTCAAAAAATTTTAAAAAAAAGTTACACTGATGGTTTTAGATGCATCTTCAAATTACACAGTAATAATCTGGCTCTACAAAGATGTAGAAGATTTTGGCAATTCTAGTGTTTTCTCCTAACATCTGTTTGAAATTTGACCAGCTAATTAATTTCTCAGAGCCTCAGTTTCCTTGCATGTAAACTAGTGATAATAACAGCTAAGTCACAAAGTCAGAGATAATGATGATGATGGTGATGATGACAGTGATGGTAGGGATAACAGTGGTGATGATGACGCTAATGTCATTTATTTAACATTTACTATGTATTAGTGTGGGAACTTCTATGATAAGCACTTCTGTCACCTATTTAATTCCTAAAACACCTGAATGAAATATTGTCTTCCTTATGGGAGTATAAAAAGATAATTGCCTAAGATTTTATAGCAAGTGATAGGATTAGAACACAGGTTAATCAGATCCCAAAGTTATGTCCTTAACTACTACATTATGGCAAAATTTCTTATGACAAATTCTTCCATGCTCAATATACCTAATTTCTAGGTAATCATGCATATTGGGAAGAAAGTATTGATTTTTAAATAGAAGTCCCTGCTGAGAAGCTAATAAATATGATTCATGAATGGATTGTGTAACTGCTCTTATCTCTTCTCCTTGAAGAGGGTTATTATACTGATTTCTTTCTTAATTTACTACAGGGAACTAATATTCTATTATTTATTCAGTTCAGATATCACAATAATGAAATACCATAAAAATAAATTGAAGTATTCTGAGTTGAAAGCAAGTAATTAACATTGCTTCTGCTGTGTTCCACAGAGTAAGGGAATGTTTCATGACTTAAAATCTCGTTTTGTTTTTAAATATATTCATCTCCTGAAATGCAGTTGTATTATTAACAAATTTTCTCTGACTTTGTTATTTCTTGAAACACTTTTAAACTGGTTATTTTTCTGCCCATGATAAGGGAAACAGTTAGGTAATGTTATTCAAGACGAGGCCTAATATCTCTTCTTAAGGTTTCCCTGAGCTACACTAAAATTTTTATTATTTATAATTTCTTTTAGCTGGGAACTGTTTGGAATCACCATCATCATCATCATCATTACCATCATCGTTCACCATCTACTTTGTAATGGGTTTTCATTTTTTGAAATTGTGTGGACTCTAATTTAGTAGTTAAGCCACATATTCTTGAACAAGGAGCTGTGGAAAGAACATGCTGCCTCAAAATGTGAACAATGTTTACTCTGGGTTTTCTTGAGTCTAAGAGATGGTGTGGGGAGGGAAGTGAAGGGACTAGATGAGAAAGAAAGAAAAATGAGATGAAGGAAAAGGTAGGATAAACTTCCATTGTACGTAAGAAATACCGATTCCAAACACACGGGAATTCTTCACTTCACTACACAACCTACCTCCTATCAACTTTTTTTTTTAAAGGCTAAGTCTACTGTATGTTTCATTTTGCTATTTTGGCATAGATGTTTTAATCAAACCAAATAAAGTTGAGAAAAAATAATGAAACCTGTACTCATAATTCCACTTAAGGATAAAACTGTACTACTGTACATTCACACCTTGCTAAGAAATCACAGAAGCCAAGAAACTTACAGAGGAAAGGGAAACCTTTTATTCTAGAAGCCTAATTGTTTCTTTTTTTCTTCCTATCCTTTTTCCTAGCTTAATTGATGTGTAATAGACAAATAAAAGTTGTATATATTTAAGGTATGCGCTGTGATATATTTTATTTTATTTTTTTAAAGATTTTATTTATTTATTTGACAGACAGAGATCACAAGTAGGCAGAGAGGCAGCCAGAGAGAGAGGAAGGGAAGCAGGTTCCCTGCTGAGCAGAGAGCCAGATGTGGGGCTTGATCCCAGGATCTTGGGATCATGACCTGAGCTGAAGGCAGAGGCTTTAACCCACTGAGCCACCCAGGTACCCCTGTGATATATTTTAAAAAGATTTATTTATTTATTTGAAAGGCAGAGAGAAAGAGATTAAACACCAGTTGGTGGGGAGAGGCAGAGGGAGAAGGAGAGAGAGAATCTCAAGCAGACTCTTCACTGACTGTGGAACCCAATGCTGGGCTCGATTCCAGGACTTTGAGATAATGACCTGAGCTGAAATCAACAGTCAGACACTTAACTGACTGAGGCACCCAGGTGCCCCAATATACAGTGTGATACACATACATGTGAAATGATTACTACAACAGTCAAGTTAATTAACATATCCATCACCTCACAAAGTTACCATTTGTATTTGTGTGGTGAGAACACTTGAGATATACTCTCTTAAAAAATATCAACTATACAATATTGTATTATTAGCTACAGTCATCATGCTGTGCATTAGACCTCTAGAACTTATTTATCCTGCACAACTGAAACTTTATCCCCTTTGACTGACACCCCCATCATTCCTTCCACTCTCACAAATAGATTTTTAAAACTGTTTATTTCTAGTTTATGCTTTTATTGAGATTGTTACCATTTGAGAATCTAGGCTTTACGTGTGCAAATCATCTCCCTTCCCAACTTGAATTAGCCCCAAACTTGTCTGTTTCTTAATTCATGCTAAAACCAAGTTCCTTTTTACTAAGATTTACTGAAATATCATCCCAATTTACCATGCTTACTCCCTGCTTCTTATTCATTTTTTTTCCATTTATCTTGATATATCTATTACTTCCTTCTGAGCTCTGACATACCTTTAGAATGTGAATGGTATATAACCTCCATAATTTTTTCCAGGCTTCACAATGGGGTTTACAAATGGTATTAATGTGGTCAATTATTTTGTAAAATAGTCTTGACATAACCTGGATGAAATTAATCATAGTACCAGCTAATTTGATTTGAGGATTGATAAGAGAGATGTAGAAGGAAAGTAAGGGAGAGAAAGAAATGGGTCACTTCCAGGGCTTTCCCCTTCTTGGCGTTCATTTATTTACTCATTCATCCATTCGTTCATTCAGCAAATACTGAAGCTTGACCATTGAGCAATAGTTTTTAAGAATAATACATAGTTGGAGTTAACTCTGATCTGATAAAGGAGTGGGAGTTAATTAGCAAACCTAATAGAGGAGGACGGGCACAAAACGAAAATTGTAGATAAAGAGAAAGCATCTTAGAAGTTTGGAGATTTCCAGGTTAATATCTCCATAATTACTTGATTTGCTTTAAAACATATCTTTAAAGTTTTTAATTTATTGTTTTACTTTATTTCAAGAAATTCAATAATCACTTATTTTGTTTACCTTATGATACCACTTTATAAGACATTGAAATACATGGCCTTTGACCTAAGATTTATTGTCTCAGAGATTTAGTAGCACTGTTCTTTTTTTTTTTTAAGATTTATTTATTTATTAGAGAGAGAGAGAGCGAGAGGTCAGCGAGAGAAGCAGATTCCCTCCTGAGTAGGCAGCCTGATGTGGGACTCGATCCCAGGACTCCAGGATCATGACCTGAGCTGAAGGTAGTTGCTTAACCAACTGAGCCACCAGGTGCTCTGTTTTTTTGTTTTTGTTTTTTTTAAGTATCCTTATTTTTTGATCCCAACTACAATTAACAGGCAATTTTTTTTTGTCAGCTTACTTTTAAAAGAGTATTAAAGTATCAATATAGATCTTAGGTCAAACACCTGCTTTTCAATCCTCTGACTGAATTTACACTTTATCTCTATTTGTATGTTTTCTAATATATTTAGATGGATATGTTTTCCTCAGTCCAAACCTATAATTAGCCATCTTCACATCAGTCGCACAGATCATGCAGGCTTCCATTATGCTAATTTTATCAAGGACTATTTGCTCTTCATTTGGCAATAATGTGTCCACCCAAACCAGGGATTTGTTGCAACTCTTAATGCGATGCAAATTGGCTGAAGCAAATTGGCCCTCTCAGTAAAGGCTTCAAGATTTTGTGCTGAATTTATGTCTCAGGGGTTGTACTCTACTTTTGGGTTCCATCTATATAGTAAGGCCTGAAATAATTATTCAAAGAATGTTCCAAGTTTATTTGGCTTAATAATTATACCAGCAGTGTGCAGGAGTTTGGAAAGCAATTTAAGAGTGACAGAAAATGTATTTTCATGTTAAAATATTAAAGCCTAAATATTTGTATAAAGCAAACCACAGGAATTACCTTAACAGAGAATGAAGAAAACTTTTAAAATTATAATGAAGGACATAGGAGATGGTCTGAATAAACACAGAGACACATTATGCTCTTGGATGGTATAATTTGATTTTATAAAGATGTCTATTTTCATAAAATTAATTTGTAAATTTTTGCTGAGATTGTTTTATAAAATTTGATAAGCTTATAATAAAATATACATGGAAGAATAAAGGTACATGAACAGCTATCTAAAAATTTAGTAGGATCATTTACTAGATGTTGAAGGGGAACTGATTCATTAAATCTCCCTGGCTTCCCACCTAACATTAACAAAAGTAGACACTAAATTAATACACTTTAAGATGAACTGTAGGTACACTTGAGGTAAAGCTATGATGTTAACCAAAGAAAATGTAAGAGAGCCTATTTGGGACTTTCATCTCTTCTTTCTACTTTTACCCCCTTTTCATTTTGATTCGAATCCTCTGTCTCTTTCCTCCTCCTTCAGCAACTGATTTAAAAAGAGAACTAAAACACTTCCTAAACCCGTCTGCAATATCAATTTTGACTACATTTTCAGTGAGTCAAATGCATGTGTTACGGTGATCCTAGAGTCAGTCCTGGAAGCATCATATTTATAAATGCCTACATATTTGTTTAGTCTTAAAAACTAAAATTTGGGGGCACTTGAGTGGTTCAGTTGGTTGAGCACTGGAGTTTTGATCTTGGCTCAGGTCATGATCTCGGGGTCCTGGGATTGTGAGCCCTGTGTCAGCCTCTGTGTCCAGTACGGAGTCTGTTGGTCCCTCTCCCTCTCCCTCTGCCCCTCCTTGTGCTCACACACACACACACACACACACACACTCTCTCTCTCTCAAATAAATAAATAAATAAATAAATACATAAAATCTTTTTAAAAAGGAAAATACTATGTTGCTTTTAGGGCACCTGGGTGGCTCAGTCAGTTAAATGTCTGACTCTTGGTTTCAGCTCAGGTCATGATCTCAGGGTCCTGAGACTGAGCCCCATGGTCAGGCTCTGTGCATTCAGCATGCAGTCTGCTTGAGATTCTCCCTCTGCCTCTAACCCCACTCATGAGTTCACACTCTCAAATAAATAAATAAAATCTTTGGAAAAAAACCCAAAACTAAAATTTGAACTTTCCTCTAATTATTGCATGAAGTTTATATTATTCAACCAGATTCATCTTTTAAAATGAAGTGAAACTAAACCATCCCATTCACACAAGTCTGAGTACAAATTAAGTGAATTATTCAGGAAAAGAACAAACCCAATGCCAATATGTAAATAACCTTGTGTTTTGTTTTGTTTTGTTTTGTTTTTTCTGATGGAGGAACATAGTCTCAAGTTCTTTTTCCAGTACAAGAAAGCTCCTCTAGCTTCCTAAGAGCCATAGTAGGTTGCAGTCAGAGGGCATGAACAGAATGAAATTAAACTTGTCCTCAAAGGAATATGTGACTTTGGCCTCTTTAGCTGCATGGTCTGCTCTGAGTTAACAAGTTACAGGCTAAACAATTCATAACTGTATTCACATACTACAAATACCCCGAGTATCTTTACACATGAGGAAAAATAAATAGTCCTGGTCTCCCATGGCTCACTGTTATGCCCAGGAAGGTGCTTACTGCCATTCTTTGTGTGGAGAGAAGTCATAGGCTATTGGTCTAAATACCAAACCTGCCTTCAGTGTCTTCCTCACTTTTAGGGAACTTAGCCTTGGTTTACTTATCTATTTACTCATCTACTACTATACTTGCTGGTTACAGAGAAAGCTCAGGCTATTGACTGTCAAAAATTCAAACTCTGATTTAAATGTCTTCCTCACTGTGTAGCCTAAAGCAATGGCAGCTGGCAGATGGCAGCTCTCCACTGCAATGACCATCCAATCCAAGCCCCCACTGAAGCTGTGGTCCACAGGTAACCACTCAGCAACCACTAACTGAGGGATTACAGCATTCAGTGCTCCATTGGCATTTATGTAGGCATTGCTTAAAGCTCTGTTACTTAAACCATGTGTTTTACATCCTTTGTACATTTCACAAGGCATGGTAGAGAGACTAAGAGTTTAAGAAGCAATTTTGTCAGGAAATTTTGGGGCTCTGCCTAAGTCATATAACCTATCTGGGTTTTGAATTCTATAACTGTAAGATTAAAGTGTTGAGCTAGGTGACCTTGAAATTGCCTGAAAGCTCTGAGATTTATGATTTCAAATTCAGGGGAAAATCTGACTAATGTTCTTATGAAAGCAAATTTTGCTCAAGATCCCTATCAGAGTTGAGACTGGGGGGAAAAATCTTCAAGGAAGAACTTACTGCAGTGGTTGCTAAGGAAACCAGCTGCATAGTATTTCAGGTTATTAATCAGTAATATCTTCCCAAGTAGCTAGCCATGGTGGCAAAAATACCACGATTAGAGCAAAATCCTTTTAATGGGATTACATGTATAGTGGTTTCTGATTAAAATGTAAATCTCCATAGAGGTATTAATCTATTGTTAGCTATTCACAATTAATTACATCAGTTTTCAAGGGACAAACCAGGTATATTCTGAAGTAAGCAAATGAAGGAGGGAAGGTCTAGAATATGGCAAATCTGATGGGGGAGACAAAGATCAGAAGTAGCTTCACAAGAAGGACTGTCAGATGGGGGCAGGCTACACAGGCCTTGGGAATCCAGGGGAAAGAAGCACCATGATGAGGAAAGAGAGATGGTAAAATTGGAAGCAGGAGGATGCTGAGGATAGGGTGTTTGACAGTGGTGCCCTATAAGCAGGGTGAGTAAATAGAATAACAAAGTTCATTGTCTAAAAACCCAGAATAGTTTTTATTCCAGTTCAAAATCTTACAGAGCATGTTTTAGATATATTCTGATTCTTAATATCAAGTTATTAAGATAAAAACAAAGCAAATTTCTTCGTGTAAGAATAAGGCTACATTTCAATGCTTATTTCATAAAGAAACTATCAGAGTTTAATATCAGCATGCCTAAAGGAGATTTACTTCTAATTTTTGAATCAGAGAATATAAATGGAAAGTTTTAAATAGTCATGCCCACCAGACATTAAGGTCAAGTGGTTTGTTTTATTTGGTTTAATTTTTCCCAAATTTTATATTAAATTTTTCTTATGAAAACTATTACACATACCCACATAGCTCAGGCTCAGTTTGGGGATCATGCTTCCTGGAACTAATATGCTCTGGAGGTTTGAAGGTTTTATTCTCTGTGACATATTTGGACAAAAGTTTTTAGAGTATTTGGACAGAAGTTTTTAGAGTATTTCAGTAAGTTCTTTAACTTTCTTTGACTGCATAAATAAACTAAATGGAATTATTTTGTATCTGTACACCTTAAGCAATCATAGAGTGTTCCATGGTCCAATCAATTTAGAGAGTACAAATCCAGGTTCAACATTAATAGCTTGGTTGGAAATCATTAAGTGCTCTCTAGAATATGTAAACTGGGAAGTGATAGTTTTCAAGTTACATGAAGACTCCCTGGCATCTAATATTGGGAAATAAACATCAAGTTTATGCATTTGGAAAGGACTCTAAACATGATGCAAAATCTAGGGTTGCTCCAGAACTTTTGTTTACTTCCTGCTTTCAATGACTCCAAATTTTGGTTCCCTTCCAAGACTATTTCCCTGAATTTCAGACTTGTTTATCTCAACATCCAAATGAGATTGTCTAAAAGACATCTTAAATAAAGCAGAATTTGCTTTACATGACCTCAGTATCCACAAGTTTGAGTTCTCACAGTTTAAAGTACAACAGTCTCCCCAAAACACAGTTCAAATTCCAGTTACCATAGCATATTAACTCCAGGTAATTGCACAGAATATAGCCTTTACTGCTACTCTTTAGTCTGTAAAATGCTACATAAAAAACAGATATATTTTATGGTCAATGACCAATCATGGCCCTTCTTTCAAAGTCTATTGGTGACCGGGTGCTGTGTGTTTGTTATTCAGTCCATTCAGTGTATTTGCACAGACAGCAAAGCATGTGGTTGGGTTACCTCCTTGTCTCCCAATAATAAACCCATGTTATATTTTACAAAAAGGGATACATGACAGAGGATACTGGCTAACAAAGAAGAAAGTGCAGCACAGAAACAAAAAAGTGAGGGGCACCTGGGTGGCTCAGTTTGTTAAGCCTCAGACTCTTGATTTCAGTTCAGGTCATGATCCCAGGGTTGTAAGATCAAGCCCTGCATCAGGCTTTGTGCTCAGCAGGGAATCTGCTTGAGATTCTCTCTCTCTCTGCTTCATCCCTGCATGCTCGCTTCTGTGCACACACTCTCTTTCTCTCAAATAAATAAATATTTTCAAAAAAGGAAACAAAAAGTGATGGCTGATAGTATTAGAAGTGAAATTAGAATGGGACAAACATGAAGTTACAGAAAAAAGAGCTGCTTCTGTGAATATTAACATTATCTGCCTTTGAAACACTCTAGATATGCAGCCAGAGAAGCTTAGTGAAGGCAAACATACTGATATAAATGGAGAAAGTGGTTATAATGGAAGAGATGAAGATGTCCCAGAGGAAATGATGCCAGAGGAAATTCATATTTAAAAAGTTTCCAGAAATTTCACAACATTGGAAGCTCAAAGGATCCTAAGTTGAAAAGGAATATGACAATTTATCAAGTCTTGGAAAAGATGCTTGCTCCATATTGTAAGCTATATGCTAAGAAAGTAAGCACTGTTCAAGTTACTTTTAATAAGCCTCTTTCTTATAGAAAATAAATATTTTAATTTTCAGTGTTTCTAATGTTTTAAATTTCAGTGCACTAAACATTATTTTTGTACTTTTTCATTTCCCTATATAAGTACTCTTTATAAGAGTAAGAGAGTTTTTAAGTATTTTGATAAAAGCTTTTAAAGATAATGGCACAACTGCAATTTTCCCATTGGTTTTTTAAAATTGTTTTACCCACTTTCAGCTTACATGATCAGTTTATGGTCCCACATTACCACATGAAGAGAAGACTGTATATATAACAGTTCCAGTTCTAAGCTCCTGAGCTTTTTCTGAAAATTGGCTCTACCAGCAGTGATTCCCATCTTAGGTCACAGCAAGGGTATCCTTCCCTGCTGCTTTGATCCAGAGCCGTGGAGCCATCTTGACCTCTCTTCTCTTCAGATCTCAAATCCAACAGGTTAGCAATTCCTGTTGGCTCTATCCACAAAATGCATGCAGCATTAGAACTCTCTTCATTTCCTCTACTGCCATCACCCTGATCCTATCACCATCATATCCATCTCTTACATTAATTATTGCAAGAAAATCAACTGGGCTTTGCATTCTTGCTACTTGCTTCCAGTCTCTTTTCAAATCAGCACCCAGAGTGACACAGTTGAAACATAAATCAGATCCTTTGAATCTTCCTAAGAACCAGTGGCTTTCCAGTTCACTCAAAGGAAAAGCCAAAGTCTAAGGAACTACAAAGCCTGAAATAATGTGATTTCCCCACCGTAAACCTCACCACTGCTATGTTTCTTCTCTGATCACATTCCTTACCCTCTTATTCTTGCTGCTCTGCACCAGTCACACTAACCTCCTTGTCTCTGGAATGTGGTCCCACCTTAGGACTTCACACCTGTTTGTCACTTCTATCTATAATATGATTCCCCCAGGTATCTACCTCATCACTTTCAAATGGTTGTTAAAATGACACTTTCTCAGTAAAGCCTGCCCTAACTACCCTAATTAAAATGGAAGATTTCCATCCTTGTCTAATTCTACTTTACATTTCCCACTCCAAATCACCTATCATCTATTACATACTGTAAATTTCCTTTTTATTTTATAACCAGTCTTTCTCTTCATTATCCCCAATAGAATAGAAGCTTCACAGAGGCAGAGATTTTATTATTTTTCACTCATGTATTTCCAAAGCCTTAAGCCATACCAGGCACATATTTGGCACTCAATAAATATTTGTTGAGGAAATAAATGTAATGAATGATGCACAAAAATATATAGTGTCCCTATACTCTTAAGAAGAAAGAAAAAGAAAGAAAGGAAAGAAGAAAGGAATGAAGAAAGAAAGAGGCTAGCTATGTATTCCAAGGGCTAGCTCTTCATAACACAGCTCAAGAGGTGTCAAAGGAAACATGCCTAGGACTATGAAAGTAGAGTCTCCAAGACAGGTGGGCTGGGATTTGACAGCAGATTGATTATAATGAGATGAACAGTTCTTCCCGATTATCCTGAGAGGAGAGGAATCTTCCCAAGGAGCTAAGCATAAGGACTGTGTGATTACTGAGGGTGCAGAGAGGGAACACATCAGAAGAGTCTGTATCTGAGACAGCAGAGCTGAAGAAGGGAGATGTCATTAGTACTTTTAAGCAGGTACAATTAGGAGGAAGCTTCTTGGTGGAGAGATATTTAAGCAGGAATTTTCAGTTTTTTTGTCAAGCACATGCTGCCACTTTGAGAAAATCTACATTAAAAATATGCATTATTCTTTACAAATGCTCTAGAATTCTGGAGGAGTCAATAACTCTCAATAACTCTTGTTTCACTAACACAAAACTGTAAAGTCCTAGGCCAGGAAGAGAGTTGGGTAGTGCCTTATTTTGTTTATAATCACAGAAACACAAACTATACCTGTATTCAGAGCTTTCCTCTCTCCTTCTTGATCAGTATTTTCCCAATAGTATCCTCAAAGAAATGGGCAAACCAGATATCAATCCTAAGAGAAAGGAGAAGGGAGTTAATGACTTAAGAAAAGTGTCAGACAAAAATGGTATCTTTATGTGGATTTACTTCATCTAAAATTTAAAATCTATTTTATTTAAAATTTAATTTTATTATCCATTTACCTGGAATCCCTGGTTTTTCTTGAGAGGCATGAAATGATATAACCATCATTATATAAGTCTCTATTGCCCCAACCTTTGGAGAACAATATGTAGAACTGTCCATGTGGGAAGTAGCTCAATTACAAATCACCAGCCAAATTTAGAGGATCAGCCATCAAGTCTTCCAATTTGGAGTTTGTAGTTAAAACCACTGTTAGTTTTCTGTTCATGATGCCATGATTTATATGGATGTCCCTCTAGGGCAAAATGCATACCTTGGTAGCATATTTTTCTTCTTTTATTTTTTTAATACAGTTGGCACACAGTGTTACTCTACAGTGTTAATTTCAGGTGTACAACATAGTGTTTCAACAACTCTATATGTTATACTGTGCTCACTATAGCAAGTGTAGCTACCATCTGTCACCATACAGCGCTATTACGATACCATCGACTATGTTCCCTACACTGTACCTTTCATCATCATGACTTATTCATTCTGTAACTGAAAGCCTGTACCTCATACTCCCCTTCATCCATTTTGCCCATGCTCTCACCTTCCTCCCCTCTGACAACCGTCAGTTTTTTGTTGTCTGTATTTAGGAGTATGCCTTACCTCTTATTTCTCTGAGGTGTCCACTACAATAACATGAAATAGAATCACGAGCACCCTACACGTCCTATTCCAGAAACATGCTATGTAAATTTGATAATTATCCATCTAGAGTTTCAACTTGATTCAACCACTGGAAAAAAAAACAAAACAGACATTTAATTTTTAGTTTTGTTTTCAGATTTGGGGTATATTTCATTATACCTGACACCCAAAAAGTACAAAAAATGTTTCAGAATACTATTCCAGTTTGTAATGTTTAGAAAAAGAATTCCAAATGACATACTGATATAATCTTTACAAATACACACATACACATAAGCCTTATTTTATGTTCCCAGTGAAGGCCCATTCACAAAATACATAAATTATTTCACTCATTATTTATTTATTCAGCTAATTTGTATGAAGTCTTCAGTCCTGGCAAATGGATATGAGGACAGCAAGAACCATCTGTCCGTGCAAGAATCCAGATTACAGAGAAGATGGCCAGGAGGTTCCCAAGGATACTGAGGATCAAAACTGAGGATCTTCACTAAGCAGAGAACAAAAGCCAGTTGACTCTAATGCTTTACCAAGCTTCCACAGGAGGGCGCAGTTTTACAAACTATTTTCATTATGAAGTTCCCTAAGGAGGATTCCAGTATTCAACCCTCTTCCCACCAGTCTGGCCTCGTCCTATGTCCAGCCACCCCTAGTGAAGGCCGTCTCTTTCTCCAACACCAGCAGACAGTGAGCTACAGATTCTTTATCCTATCTCTCCCCGCTCCACATTTCTGCTCTTAATGTTTTTTTTTCTGAGGCAAAAAAAGGGGAAGTAGGGGAAGAAATAATAATGACTCATTAAAAAAATCCACAAAATTTCCACTTTGGATCTCTGTTCTATCTTAACTGACCCTCAGGGTAAAACTCTCTGCCATGGAATGGACATAAAGAACCATATTTATGACCTTAAAATTCCTATCCAAGAAAATATGGCACTTAAATATTCTGTCTATGGTAATTTTCATTTCCATAGATAATTTAAAAGTCATCATCTTTTAACCACTTTTTAGAAGGCACTGGGAGATGGTGAAAAGGTAGGACTCTTACAATATGAAAGACCTGGGTTTAAATCCCCACTGTTCTACCTCCTCTCTGTGATACTCTTGGCAGATTTCTGAGCCTCTGTAGTTATTAGTTTCTTTATCTGTGTTAAGGAACTAACGGATCTTGAACACAGAAGGGAGAGGGATAGAGTCTAAGTACAGAGTGACTTTTCAATGATTATCTGTTTCTTCCTATTAACAGATATGAACACGATCTTTAATTTTCACATCTTTAAACTGAGGAATGAAAGATAATAACATTTATTGAAACTTACTATGTTTTAGGCACTGGGTTAAGTGCTTTCATAATCATTAATTATACTAATTACATTACATTAATCCACTTAATTCTTATAATAACCTTATAAATTAGGAACTATTGTTATCTTTTTTTTTTATAGTCAAGGAGAATGAAGCCTGTAGAGTGGCAGTAATGTACCCGACGTTAAAAAAGCAGACAACTAGAGTCTGACTGCCATCTCATCTATGTTCTCATCCACTAGACTAAAGATCTCTTAACTAAATCATCATATGCAAACATGCCTTTCAAATCAGTGTTATATGAAATTTGAGAGAAAGATTTCCATCTAAAATAGTAAAGCATTTCGTTGAAATATTCTTATCCTGTACATTGTTTAAATGAACTATTCTTGATGAGTTACAGCAAAAGGTTAATTCAAATGATAAATGAAAAATCCCAAGTTCAGATGGCAACCCTAAAACTGAGCTTACCAAATGTCACTAAACTCCTTACCCATGATTTACTCTTTTCTAATCCCCTGCATCTCTGGGTTGGCAATGCTCAATTGTTGAAATTAATCTCAACATTTCTAAAGTATCTGATATAAATAGCAAGAGATTTTTATTTAGAAAGATGCTATGCACATATTTATTTCATGAAGACTTAAACATAATTATATCTTCTTTCAGGTGGAAGGTCACACTTCTCAAAAAAAGAAATTTAAGCTTATTAAAGAAAACCAAGGAGACGAAGATGCTAATACATCAGTTCCTTGGCAATGGAGGATAGATAATTATTTACTCTGAGTAGTAACCTACTTCCTACAGTTGGAACACGGGCGATGTGAAAGCTTGCGTGCATGTGTACGTGTATGATTGTTGGAGGTGAAGTACGTGGGTTGTGAAGGCCAAGTCTGATCTGGTGATCCGCACAAGACTTCTAAAGCCATTGGCCTGAGCAAATTTGCGACAGTTCTGATGGATGATTGTATTTCTGTCCAGTAAGCTGCTGGAGGTGAGGAATATGACTCTCTCTGAATCCCTTTAGAATATCATCTTACACTCTGAGGCTTTCCTTTATGTCTGGCATTTTGGCCCTTCAATCATCACCTCTGTATTCACATTCAAAGCTCTTACTGAAAGCTTCCAAAATGTCATGAAGAAAAGATGTATGAATGTGTGGAGGAAATGGAGAACCTTCAGTTCTATTTGTGTTCACCTTAATCTTGCCAGTTAGGAGAGAGTGACATATATTACATTCTGGCTGGAAAACTACAAGAAAAGGGCAATTTGCCACAGGAACACTATATAATTTTTCTCCAAAAGAATAACCGATTTAACCTCTTGAGAAGCACCCTTGTCATGTGTGTCTCTGTGTGTGTGTGTGTGTGTGTGTGTGTGTGTGGTAAACCTTGATTTAAATAGAAGATCAGTGTTGGTTAATTATTTGATTTACCAAAGGATTCTTTGGTTAATGACAAACAAATATTATTTTTGAGACAGAGGATAGTTTAGTTTTACTATAACACATGTATTTCAGGATAAATAGTACATTTTAGTTTTATTGTCCTGTAGATTCTCAGTAACAATTGTTTGTGATGTAGATACAATACCTTCATTTGAGAGAAGGTTGGACTAAATTATCTCTGAATGTCTTTCCAGGATTCATGGTATCTTCATGTACTTGAACAACCAAAAGAAGAAAAGGCAGAGATTGGTTGGGTTTTCCATCATCTGCCATGGCAGTCTGGCATCTCTTCTTCCCTTGGGGTGGCCATCACTCTCTTCCAGCTTCTGGGGGCCATTCTCACAGCATGTTTGCAATATCTTCCAGGGTCTATATCAGGATGTTAAATCCAGATCTTGCAGGACTGGCTACTTCTTGATAAACTCTCCCTATCTAACTTTACTTTCTTCCTGAGCCTCTTGCTCCAGCCCTTTCAGATTCCAATCCTATATATACTCTTACGATTCCTATCCATTCCTCCCTTGGCAGATTCAGCTTGTCTCTACCCATCTCATATTGCTTTTCAACCACCTGATACATTTTACTGACCAGCGCAGCTCCTTTCATCAGAATACCATCCAAGTTTAGCATTAATGATAATTTTAAGAATTACACCACTCTCTTGTTCCAGAGTATATTGATATTCCATCTACCTCCAGTGATGGGGTCCTCATTGCTAGACAGGTGCTGTGTGATCTAGCTCCAAAATTTTATCTTAGATTCTGCTTTCCTTAAGCACTTTTAGTACCAACTGCAGTGATTGGGTTTCCAGGAAAACAGACACCAAGCCACATATTAGCACACAAGAAGTTAACGGATGAGTGCTCTTGAAAACGACCTGTATAGAAACAGAAGAGAGTAGAAATAGACGGAGTAGAAATTGGCCTGCAGTACAATCACATCAGGGCCTCAGCTGACCCACGGGAAACTTAAAGTTGTACTGGCTCCTTGCCTCCAGGAAGAGTGTGTTTCTTTGGGGAAAGTGACTTCCCTCAGCAGAAGGCAATTAGCTGAGAGGACAGAGAGCTGAGATCTATTATCCGACACCTGGGAGAGAAGACTTTCAATCTTGAAAGAAGTTCTGGGTGGCAGTACACAGCATCCACTAGTACATCTGGTCCATACTGTTTTGGTGGGGCATTTACAATCAACTTCTCTCATGTGGATTAATACTTCTATAGAGACTCCCCTCTCTGTAAAACCATATCACAAACTATGCATTATTTTCATATACTGCCATATATTCTTCACATTGAACACAACCCCAAAATTTTTACCTTGTTTCAGTCATCCCATGAATCCATGCATAACTTGAGAGAAGACTTATATTGGTAGAAGCATATGAACTGAGAACTGAGGGTATGTTTGGGGCATGGAGCAGTTTGTCGGTCATGCAGTTTTCTCTATGGAATGGATAGACGTGTTTTGGCTGCTTGAGACTGGATTCAGTCAGAATTGAATTGTCCTCCCCAATTAACAGGCAGAAATCTGGAGTCAGATTTTCTTTTGTGTGCATTTCTTCTATGTTCTCCTATATTAGGTCATGTTATTTAGCAAATAAACAATGTGTTGATCAAAATTTGTGATTTTTTTTTCTTACACAATTTAGGCTTCTCTCTTTTTCCACTTTGATTTTAATTTATATACATTAAATTTTGATAGTCATCTCTTTTGTGGATGCCAGAAGTGGGAAAAGATCCCAATGATATCCCCATGATGCTGAGATATTATTGAAAGCTCAAAGAACAAAACCTTACATATAAAGAGAAGACAGAGACAAAAGCTAGTTTAGTCACAAAGTCTCTCCTATTCTATTCAACACACACACACACAATCACACACACCCATATATGCTTGTCAATCAAAGATTAGCCTCTGAGTTAGAATCTTGATTTATATGAATATAATTACCAATAGCAGCTTTTTATTTGTGGATTTACTTATTTAAAATTTTTAATTTTTAATTACTATTTTCAGAGTTTATCATTTTTTAGTTAATAATTATCTGTAATTATTACTTATTAACTCATTTATTAAGGTCTAGAATACAACAGTAACAATGTTATAATGTGTATTTTTGGCTAAGGTAATAAATGAAGGTGATTTGAGCCCCACGCCTCCAATAAAATAATAAGAAAATATGTTTTTGGCATTCATTTGTGATTGTTTTCCAAACTTTTTATTTTGAGATATTAGACCTATAGAAAGTTGTGAGATTACTAAGAATTCCCATGGATGTTTGGATTTACCAAATGTTAATATTTTACAGTTTTTACAGTATCCATCTCTTTCTTGCTTTCTTTTTCTCTTGTCTATTATGTATGTTAATTTTTTTCTGAACTGTTTGAAAGTCAGTTGCAGACATGATGTCCCCTAACCCTTAAATACTTCTATGTCTTCCTATAAACTGATGTTTCACAAAATTGCAGTGTACAGTCTATATACTTGTGTGGATTTAACAATTATCTCAATAATATTCTGTGACTTCATAATTAAGTATACTTATGACTGTCATTTATTTCCTTAGAAGATTTATATTTAATTATGGCTCTTAATAATACATAAAACCTCTGACAAGGTATACTGTATTTTGTATTTGTGTGCATGTATTCTTTTCTCTGGTAAAGAGCCTATATATTTCATCAGCTTCTTAAACAGACCATTAACCCCAAAACAGTTGATGGACCGTTGAACTGGGAGGTAAGTGGTGGCAGCATGGGGCCCGGAAGCAGAAATACATGGCTTCTATTTGCTCAAACATGATGGGGATCTAGGAAAGGGGTGCATATGGGTATCAAAGTTTGTACCTGGTTTTGTTCCACTCAATAGAGCCCGAGAACAGAGAGCATTCAGGATATAAAATCTCAAGGTAGGAGTCAGTAATGTGTTTTCAAGGCTCTAGAAAACAGATGCCAAGGTGGAATTACACATCTAATACATTTCTTAAGAGAAGTGAC
Source organism: Taxidea taxus jeffersonii (assembly GCA_003697995.1). Classification (NCBI taxonomy): domain Eukaryota; kingdom Metazoa; phylum Chordata; class Mammalia; order Carnivora; family Mustelidae; genus Taxidea; species Taxidea taxus. The sequence continues at coordinate 17,737 of RCUC01139316.1, forward strand.
AGTAAAAGAAGAAAGAGAGAGAGAGATGGAGAACGTGGAAGGAACTGACAGGCAGTGATGAGGTCTGACACCTGTGAAGGAAGGGGAAGAATGAAGGATTGTGTACTAAGAGTGTCAGATTGCAGCAGGGTTCTAAGAAAATGCAGCAACTGAAAGTCCATTAACGAAAATCTTCCGCAAGAAAACTTCCAGATCAGGCAATGATGGACCTCTTTGGTATCCCTGCTGAGTTTTTGCATTGACTGGAAGCAGTCAATGGCAAGTATGGCATTGGATCCAATAGAGTGATGGATCCAGAGGACAGCAGCCAGGTCAGGTCCGTTGGTCAACTCTGCTCCCAATAGCAGCGAAGTGGTACATTTCACACAGGTAAGTTCACCTGGTTCCCCTGCATCACTCTCTTAGGTACCCAAGCATGCTAGTTGTCAACATGATGGGGGTACAGTCAAGCAAATAGGGGATATGAGATCTCACTGAGCAGACTTGACAAACTACAAGTGCCTCATAAATTAGAGTTGAATAAATGTCACTATTGGCATCTTTGTTCCATATGGGTTTCTAAGTGGTACGGAAAATATCTAAATCCCAATACTAACACGCCTATTTATGTTAAAATATTTGAAGTGAAAGGCAACTGCAATTATGTAAGTTGGAATATAAAATATCAGAGACATTACAGAGTTGACCTCAATAGTTGAATTTATGTACATATATATTTAAAACTCTTTAAAAATATTGATGGGGTTTTCTATTTGTTTTTGTTAGTTTCCCTATAGCAACAAAACTTTAGTTTTGCTTTTGTCACAGCATATATTAAAGTGAAAATACACATTTGAGCCTATGATCTGCATGCAAATGCAGACTTCTTTCAGAATTTGTGAATATTTTCCAGCTGTTTTGTGATAGAAAGCCAATTATGTACAATATATCATAGAGAGGAAGCAATTACATTCATTTTCTTGGGCACTGAGAAATTTGATAAGGTTGACACTTGGCACATTGAGCTGTGATAACAGTTAATTTTTTAAAAGGCATAAAATATAGCCCGGTTGAATTGAAGCCATTTGTTTTTAAATTGTTGGAAATTGCATTACCTTAGATGCTTTCAGATGACAAGGAGTGAAAAAATTAATTTAGAAATCTATTCTAAATGCAAAATGAGTACTAGGCTCACTTAATTAAAACAAAATACTTCAATTCTAAAAATAAACCAATTCCTGGAACCTAACAGTTAGATTCACATGGGGCTGGACCTTTGTGAGAGTGTGAAGAAGAGAGTTCTCTCATTACTTTTAATATTTTACTGAATGCTTTTCCATCTTAAAGTGATGCTCCTTTTCCCTTTTTCTTCAAGCACCCAGTACCCACATTTTTTCTCTTTCTCTTCATTAAAATATTCTCTCTCAAAGACCAGATAAATTTAATAATTTGAGATAGATGACTCATAATTCTAAATGCATGGAGTGTATTTCCATTCATATATTTATTGGACATCTCTATACAAACTCCACACCACTTGTGCATCAAATGGTCACATGCTGGGCACAGTGGTGCACAGAAATGTCTTCACTTGAACTAGGATTTGAAGCAAATTTATCATATGGGTGCACTTAACTGCAGGGAGAGGGCTGAGATTTAATCAGAGGGAGTAGCATGATCAGTGATGAGGTGAGGACATCATGATGCATTTGGGAGATCATAAGAGATGCATGAAGTCTGGAGCAGGTGATAGGAGTATAGCATATTCTGAATTTTCTGGGATCACCCTAATTTGCACCTATAATCCTGATATAATTAATAAGAACACTAACTTGTGGCCCCAAATATTTGGGTTTGGATGTTATATTTTATGATTATGAACATAGAAAAAAATGTGAGAGAGATGGATGATGAGGTTAAAGAGATGGGCAGGGACTATATTATGGATACATTATATACCAAAGCAAGGCTTTCAACTTTATTTGAAAGCAGAAGAATGTTTTTCATCTAAACCTAAACAAACAAAAAGAAAGCTAAAACAAAAAACCCACAGAGGTCTAATAGTGAAATGTCAGGCATTAGTAAATTGGGGGAAGCATTCCTGCGAGATCATTTTCTGATAACATCAGTTCATAACACATAAACAATCTCGCATCTGAAACACTGGTTTTCTATAGCTCAGTCTATCTCCACATATAAACATTAAAGCCTGACAGCTTGGCAATTGTATTTATCATTTTAAACATCAATGTAAACTAAATTTTTCTTGGAATATCTAGTAAATAAAAATGTTTCTTGTGTATTGCTTTCAGAGATATTATGGGAAGGATTATGTCTCTGTGAATTGTTAAAGAGCATTAGAAACTGATTTAAGAAAATTCAAATGTTTAAAATAAAGAGAAAAATTAACACTCGTTCACAAGATTTTTTCTTTCCTTCCTCTAAGATGAAATGCTGCAGGTATCTGTCACGTAAATTTACAGGTCCCCCAAGGTTAGGTAAAGTTGGTTACCTGGGCAGAGAACCATCCTTCCCTGCTGTGAAAAATGTCCCCTTTTCAGTGACTCCACCAAGTTCAGTGCAAGCTGTGGAAAATGAATAGGATAAATACTGAGGAGCACTGATCATTTTTATAACAATTTCAGTGATGTCTCACCCACTTCACATTTGAGCTAAGCAAACACAGTCTGCCGATCCATGCCAGGAATTTTGCTACAAGAAAAACAAATTACACCTTTGTGGACAGACAACCAAATACAAGTGGGAAGAATAGAAAGCCACAAACATACATGTAGAGAAATTCAGAGCCCATAATTAGGTGGAAGAGTAAGATCTGTATTTTATTTCTTTGGGTATCATAACAGTATTTCACTTGTTCTCTCAGGCACAAGCTTTAATTTTCTTCCATAAAATATATATTATTATGGGCTTTTTAAAAGTAAGTTCTTTGCATTGAGATAAAGACACATGTTATTTTGAGATAACTTCTGACTGTTCCTTGGGTAGAAGAATTGCCTGTAGAGAAGGCAGGATAATGGCGGTAGAGTGTGACTTAGCAGTCTGAGTCTCATTTCTCAGAAGAAAATTGAACTGCTCTCAGATTAGCTAGTCCATTGTCAAGCTTCATCAGTCCACATCCACCCACGAGCATCTTTTCATTCTACACACTTTGTTTGAGAATATTTTCTTTGCTTTTATCGACTATGTGTACCATGAAAGTAGCTGTGTGACATGGATTCTATAGAACACAGATAGAGGTCTAAAAATATAGAAGAGCTGAATGAAATAAATGTAAGGACAATTGAAAGTAACACAGATCCATACTCTATGATGAGTTAACTACTCTCACAAGTTACAGACATTACTCATTCTACAGTATTCAGATGAAATGGAGATGACCTTCTTCCTTGGGGGCAGCCATGCTTAAAATATAATCAAGTAAAGTTACATAGAAAAATCATTAGAAATGTTAAACAAACTAAGAGTGATATTTAAACACACATTAAATGGGAGCACCTAGGTGGCTCAGTTAGTTAAGCGGCTGCCTTCAGCCCAAGTTATGATCCCGGGGTCTTGGGATAGACAGAGTTATCAAGTTCCCTGTTCAGAAGGGAGTCTGCTTCTCCCTCTCCCTCTGACTCTCCCCATCCCCTTGCTCATGCTCTTCCTCTCTTTCAGATGAATTAAAACAAAAATCTTAAAAAAAAATAAATGCACATACATGTATGTTACTCTCAGAAGATAAAGAATTAATAAAAATAAGCAGAACACTAACACCTCAAAAGAAAAAAAAACACTCTAGGCTGAAATAACATGAGGAACAAATTATTAATAAACATCTAAAATATAAACAATAAAAGGAAACCTACTAAAAACAATAGAAAACCAGTTTTCACCTATGAAGTCAGAAAAGAGAAAAATAAAATCAATAATTCAGTGATGGTTAATTTTATGTATCAAATTGACTGGATCATGGGGTAATTATTTCTGGGCATGTCTGTGAGGGTGTTGTCAGATGATGCTAGCATTTTAATCTATAGATGGAATAAAGCAAATGGTCCTCTCTAATGTGGATGGGTATCATCCAATCTGTTGAGGGCCTAAATAGAACAAAATGACAGAGGAAGGGAGAATTCTCTCTCTCTGTGTGTCTCTCTGCCTGACTGAGCTAGAACACTGGTATTTTCTCACCCTCAGAGTGAGACTGGGTCTTTTACCAACCCTTCAGGCTTGGAGTAGAAATATACCACTGGCTTTCCTGGGTCTCTAACTTGCAAATGGCAGATCCTGGAACTTCTCAGCCCCCATAATCACATAAACCAAGTCCTTACAATAAATTTATCTCTCATTCCCTTTCTCTCTGTCTTCATATATCTATAGGTATAGATAGATAGATATTCAATGCTAGTAAAGATATAATGGATTGGGCACTTTCATACACCATAGAAAGGGTAAAATAAAAGAGCTCACATATAATAATAAAAACCAGGAGGTGCATATACTTTATCCCAATAGTTATATCTCTAAGAACCTACTCTAAAATAATAATCTGAGATATGTGCAATGACAGATGTAAAAAGCAATCACCATATTATCAGTTAAATATACAAAAACTGTACGCAACCAAAAATATCCAACAATAAGAAAACACTCAAAGAATGATCTTTCTATTCAATGAGCACCCTATGCTTCTATGATATAGATTGTGTAGATCTGTAGTGTAGAAAATTACTCAGAAAGTATCTTAAAATGGAAAATATCAAAGTATAAAATAATACGTGAAGTATAAACCAAGCATTAACTTAATATAAAAGAGAAGAAATATATAAAAACTGAGTTTGTTTTATATTGGTTAAAGAAATATCAGTGCTTTAAATTTTCCAAAATATCTCATTTTAGATAGCAGATACATGTTGTTTTTTATAACATGAAAAAATGTTGATTCAAATAGAAAGTGCCATCTTGACAATGATAATAAAATATGTTAAAGTTAATGACTAGAAGCCATGAGAGGACTGTTGTAGGGAATAGATAAAATTATTCACAGATGTTCCTGGAAGTCCACTGGCTTCTGAAAAGTGTATCTAAATTCGGAAGAGAAAAAATTTAATGATAATCTCATTGATACTACTTAACTTCTCCCTCCTCTTGTTTTTCCTATTCCTTTTACAAAACCACATGCTCTCTGTGTCATAAGTGATACAGAATTTGGTATGGATTTTAAACTGTAATAAGCTCTTTACATCATTTGATTTACTCTACTAAATAGAATCATCTACATTTCTGATTCTTTTAATAATTTCCCATTTCCATAATTTCTGTTATTAGCTTTTGAAATAAGTTTGGAGACTTTAAGTCATTAACTGATGTTTAGTTTGGTATTTCAGGAAAATTTTCATTCTAGTCTCCAGGCTCAATATTTTCTGAATTTCATCACAAACTATAGAATTACATTGACTTTCTAAGGTATGAAGAAGCATAACTTGAGTTTTTTGTACAATAAAAATTAGAATCAAGATATTGAACTTGAAAATATTAATAAAAATGAATTTGTATTCTGCTAACAGGAATGGAAAGTTTTAAACGACAAAAGAAAAGAAAACCTTAAAATTAAAAAAAAAGTGACAAACACATGACTCTCTAGGGAGAAAATATGATGCTGTCTAGAAAAAAGAGCATCTTCCAGAAATAATCAGAGGTTAATAGCACTTTTCTTTTAAAGATATTCCAAGGGTGAATGACTTATTCATGCTGTTATGGAAACTGGATAGAAATATCCTTTAATGATATTTAGCCTCTCATTCTGATTTTATACTCACCAAAAAAATTAGGATCCAACCTAATTTGGGAGCCATGTGCAGATGAAATTATCTGTTTGCTGGCAAGTTATCAAATAATGAATTAGCACCTAGATCATAAGTCAGTCCCTTAAGAGTTTGCCTATAAGAAGTTAGCTTCTCATGGCCGTTTCAAATTGCATATACCGATACAATTAAGTAGAGGGTAGTGGTTAAGAAGGCTGTCTCCTGAGTCTAACTCTGCATTCGTAGCATGCCTCCTTACTAGGTCTATAACCTTGAGCAAATTTGGAGACAGTTTCTTCACCTGGAAAAGAAGAGTAAAAATTCACACTTCAAGGGTTTGTTCTGATAATAATATAACAGAAGAAATAAACTGGTATGTGTAGAATTCTTAGAGAAGTGGCAACATGGTAAGTGCTCAATAAAAATTAACTGGTACTGTTGTTACTATTACTGCGTTATCATCTAAACTTGCTGATCTGTTTACTCTAACCAGGAAAAAAAATAGCTTTGATGATTCTCAGCTCACATAGCCTGTCAGTTTTACCAATACATGAGTAAATGGAATCTGAGGTAGAATTAGATTTATACTTTGATAAAATCAGTATATGTGAGATTTTGCTGTTTGGACAGTTATTAAGTGTCTTGTTCTGAACAAGTTTGAATAATTATATATAGAAAATACACCCATATCTCATCTTAGTGCTTAATTATGTAGTGGCATATGCTTTTGGTTCTATAACCTAATCATAAACTAAGTGTTCTTTGGCATCACCCATATACACTACATTTCTTTCTCACAATTAGAATAGCAATTAAAATGACACAAGCAGGGACGCCTGGGTGGCTCAGTTGGTTAAGCAGCTGGCTTCGGCTCAGGTCATGATCCCAGCGTCCTGGGATCGAGTCCCACATCGGGCTCCTTGCTTGGCAGGGAGCCTGCTTCTCCCTCTGCCTCTGCCTGCCACTCTGTCTGTCTGTGCTTGCTCTCTCCCTCTCTCTAACAAATAAATAAATAAAATCTTAAAAAAAAAAATGACACAAGCAAAAGTAAACTCATTGTATTACAATCCGAGGTCACTTTCCAAGATTGGCACTTGCTGAGTATTTTATCACAAGCAGCAAGTAAGCAGACAGCTTGCTTTGATTTATGACAGTTAAGAGGGTATTCTATATTTCAAGCTTTAATTAAGGGTGTTTATCTCAATAAATGTCAAAAAATGCATTCGGTTGTTTTGAAAATTAACACATTTCTGCTCCTAAGTGAGAAGTTTAAGTGAAAAATGTTTCTGTTTCAGTATGTTGGTGTCCTAATTATTCACATATTTCTGCTCTAAAAATACGGGGGAAGGTGGCATGATTAAGTCTTCTGCAATGTGAGAAAAGCAGCATCCCACAGAAGGATGGTCACAGTCATAATCCCAAGAGACCCCTTCCATTCCACGCTGCTGCCAATCAGGCGGATATCTTTCTCTCACATTTCCTGATAATTGCATTGAAATATCACTTATAGTGTAAGTGAAACTTACTTATAGTGTAAGGCTGTGAAGAAGAAAGGTATTTGCACTGTGCTATCATGGACTAGAACTAGGGTTTGCAATGTTAACCTTAAAAGAAAAAAATTCTAAATTGGTTCATGGATGATGAAAGAGTTCATGGATGATGAAAGCAGAATTCAAAAGACAGGCATTTAAAAAACCTAAAAAAACAACCAATTCTACTTTTTAAACAGAGAACTGAACTCTTAGTGGCCAAGTCATTCATTCACTCACTCAACAAATACTTGTTTTAATTCCAGCCAAAAAAGATTGCCGGTTTCAAGGGCTGAATGTGAGCTTGGGAAATGGACAGAAGCCAGAGAGGTGAGCAGAAGGCCCATCAGAGGATGAACTTTGGGGCCAAGACAAGGGGTAAAGGCACTAGGGAACTCTCTAAAGTAGGGTGATAACTCAACCAAACAAGCTGGTTTCATAGTATATAAAGAGAGATTGAAAAAAATTATTTTATTTATAGGTTTAATGTAAAATTTCACTCTATTATATTTTATATGTATGATATATATTATATATTCACTCTATTATATTTCCAAACCTGGGTTAATTAGAAAGTTGGCCTTTTATGTAAAGGAGTCAATGACACCATTTTGAGACCTCAGATTTGGAACGCATGCATCAATATCAGGATTTATTCCCTTTTTTATTTGTTTATATTAATCTTTGACTAGCTCTTGTTAGGTTCCTTTGCACCATACTAGGTGCAAAGGGCCAGAAGAAAGTCAGTATTTTCTTTATGGAGAGCAAACGATTTTCTCACGTTGAGTTATTCTGGTTACTAAAATTTGTTATTTTATTGTACATACCATTCTTTATAGTACATACAGCATTTCTTTCCTACCAACTAGATGCTGGGCTAGTTTCTGGAGATGAAGAGATTAAAAATACACTATCTTTGTTTTCATGGATCTCATTTAACGCACAAACTCATACCTAAAATGTATGCATGCATGACTGAAACACATTTTGATTAGGTAATGAGAAGACAATGAAAGAGGAAAATTTAATTTACTGCTGATTACTTTGCTTTAGCCCAAATATTGTTGATCAACTCTGGGCTGGACTCTGTTCCTGGGTATACTTGAGATTCTAGAAAAAGTATCAACATATTTCTGATCTCTAACAGTGATGAAAAATTGCAAAAATAGCTGCCTATCCAAAATTTATGAGACTGTCAACTCTCTCATAGTGATAATCATCAATATTGTCATCAATGCATAAGAATAACCAGCACTTATAGAGCAATTACTAATTCTATGCATTTTTTTCAAGGTGTTTTTTTTTTTTATTTCAGTTACTTAGCATACAGTGTAATATTATTTTCAGGAAAAGAATTCAGTAATTCATCACTTACAAACAACACCTCATGCTCATCGTAAAAAGTGCCCTCCTTAGTGCCCATCACTCATTTAATCCATCCACACACAGCCCCAAATTTCCTCTCCAGCAATCCTCACTTTGGCCTCTATAGTTAAGAGTTCATTTTCTGGTTTGCGCCCCCTCCCTCTCTCTCTCTTCCCTCTATGCTCATTTGTTTGGTTTCTTAAATTCCACATGGGAAAAATGGACAGCAACCTGCAGAAGAAGGACACTGGACAATTCCTTTACACCATACAAAAAATAAATTAAAAACAAATGAAAGACATAAATGCAAGAAAGGAAACCATCGGGAGGAGTCAAGATGGTGGAGAAGTAGCAGGCTGAGACGACATCAACCAGCAGGAGATCAGCTAGATAGCCTATCAAACCATTCCGAACACCTATGAATCCAATAGGAGATCAAAGAGAAGAAAACAACAATTCTAGAAAGAGAAAATCGACCACTTTCTAAAAGGTAGGACCAGCGGAGAAGTGAATCCAACGCGACGCGAAGATAGACCCCAGGGGGAGGGGCCGGCTCCCGGCAAGCGGCGGAGCACAAAATCAGGACTTTTAAAAGTCTGCTACATGGAGGGACATCGCTCCAGAGGCTAAACTGGGGTGAAGACCTCACGGGGACAACGTGGACGCAGGTCCCGCGGGGTCACATAAGGATTGGGGGTGTCTGAGTGTCGCAGAGCTCACAGGTATTAGAGCGGGGAAGTCGGCTGCGGAGACAGAGCCGAGATTTCCTAGTGGTCTGTGACACGGACCGGTGCTCTGTGCGAGGGGTCCCCACAAGATCCGGGGAGACTCCGACCCGGGAGAGCTCAGGGATCTACGGGGTTCGGAGACTCCAGGTGGGACTCTGCCAGAGACAGAGACGCTTGGTCACAGGCTGGGTGAGCTCGGAATGCCCCCAGAAGCCAGTGAGATGGGATTGATGATGCACGATTTTCTCTGAGCGCGGTCTCCGGGCACAAACGGGGACTGGGGAGACTGGAGGGATTAAACGCTTTTCTATGAAGGCGCACTGAAGACTGGGGCCCCTAGCTCTCGGCTCCTCTGAACCGGAGATTGGGAGGCTGCCATTGTCATTCCTGTCCTCTGGAACTCTACTGAAAGCGTTCAGGGAACAAAAGCTCCCGAAAGTGAACCTGGGAGGATTACTTAGCCCGGCCCCTGGTAAGGGCGGTGCAACTCCGCCTGGGGCAAAGACACCTGAGAATCACTACAACAGGCCCCTCCCCCAGAAGATCAAAGAAATCCAGCCAAGACCAAGTTCACTTAACAAGGAGAACAGCGGATTCTTATCTGGACAAAATGACAAGGCGGAAAAACTCACCACAAAAAAAAGAGCAGGAGACAGGACCGAAGGGACCTAATCAATACAGACATTGGTAATATGTCAGATCTGGAATTCAGGATGACGATTCTCAAGGTTCTAGCCGGGCTCGAAAAAGGCATGGAAGATATTAGAGAAACCCTGTCAGGAGAAATAAAAGCCCTTTCTGGAGAAATAAAAGAACTAAAGTCTAATCAAGTTGAAATAAAAAAAGCTATTAATGAGGTGCAATCAAAAATGGAGGCTCTTACTGCTAGGGTAAATGAGGCAGAAGACAGAATTAGTGATATAGAAGACCAAATGACAGAGAATAAAGAAGCTGAGCAAAAGAGAGACAACTACTGGACCACAAGTGGAGAATTCGAGAGATAAGTGATGCCCAAGACGAAACAACATTAGAATAATTGGGATTATTCCAGAAGAAGAAGAAAGAGAAATAGGAGCAGAAGGTATACTGGAGAGGATTATTGTAGAGAATTTCCCTAATATAGCAAGGGGAACAAGCATCAAAATCCAGGAGGTGCAGAGAACACCCCTCAAAATCAATAGGAATCGGCTCACACCCCGCCATCTAATAGTAAAATTTACAAGTCTTAGCGACAAAGAGAAAATCCTGAAAGCAGCACGGGACAAGAATTCTGTAACGTACAAGGGTAAAAATATTAGATTGGCAGCAGACTTATCCACAGAGACCTGGCAGGCCAGAAAGAACTGGCATGATATATTCAGAGCACTAAACGAGAAAAACATGCAGCCAAGAATACTTTATCCAGCTAGGTTATCATTGAAAATAGAAGGAGAGATTAAAAGCTTCCAGGACAAACAAAAACTGAAAGAGTTTGTAAACACCAAACCAGCTCTACAGGAAATATTGAAAGGGGTCCTCTAAGCAAAGAGAGACCCTAAAAGTATTACCAGAAAGGAACAGAGACATTATACAGTAACAGTCACCATACAGGCAATACAATGGCACTAAATTCATATCTCTCAATAGTTACCCTGAATGTAAATGGGCTAAATGCCCCAATCAAAAGACACAGGGTTTCAGAATGGATAAAAAAACAAAACCCATCCATATGCTGCCTACAAGAAACTCAT